>JAJHUR010076537.1:0-63714 GCA_027495735.1 Lutjanus campechanus | reverse complement strand
CTGAACTCGCCTCAAAGCGGGCTGCTGTGACATCTCAAGTCACAGTCAGGTGTTTGCAGGAGAGCAGAGAGCAAGACATTTTTAAAAGTTTCTGTATGTTCAGCATTTGGTTCTTTTGTGGCTTCTAACTGAGCCTGTGTCGCTGTTTGTGCTTTTAGTTATCTCCTTTGTTTTACTGTTTCATGTTCACTTTCAGGTGAATTGGAGTCATGTTAACTTACTGCTGATAAAAACCCCAACATTTCCTGATTTTGCTGTTTCATAATAAAAGCTTTTAGATAACAAAATAACAAGGCTTTAATTGTGAAGAATTTATAGGAAATTAAGCATTTATTTGCCATTTTATAGCCACTTGATTGGAGCTAAGCTTGTCTTCATTTAAAAGATGCCTTTAAGTACGTAGCCCTGTTTTAATGGAGATACAAATGCCTGCCGTGCTGGTTTGATGTGCTTAGTCAAACCAATCCAGCACGTGTTTGTAAAATAGGCTTCAGTAATATCAGTTACAGAGCAACATTTGTTAGTTAATATTATCCACCATTAGCTGCTGGTGACTAAGTAAGGCTGTAGGCTGTAGCAGCACAACTGTTGAGTGTGCTGAATTTGACAGTGTTGTTTTATTGCAGTTGGATTCATTTTGTGTCAATTTTTGAGAAAAAGTATATATTACTTCTTGTGTCAAAAGTAACATAGTCTCACTTTAATTACTATATGTATGATTAATACCAGTAGGCAATTTGAGGGGGTATGAGGGGAGATGTAAACCCTCTCATTAACCTGCAATCTGCCCTCTCCATCCCCTGACAGCAGGGGCACAGGGGCAGTTAAATTGTATGTTAGTCTAGTCTGTTGACTCATTGGTCCATCTAACTAAAGTTTGTGCAAGTTAGATCTACGGCCCTGACCATGACCCTGAAACATCAGTAGCATAACAGTGCTGCGTATTGATAAATCCATGATGCTATCCATGGTGCTGAAGTGGCAGACAGATTTGTAATTGTTTCAGTTTTGTCTTGGATCGGTGGGGGAGTCTAATGTCCATTAGACAGTATGACAGTGTTATCATTATGTTGTCAGTAGTACAAATTTAAAAACACCTTTGGTAAAGTAGTACTACGTGAAGAAATATTTATGTGATTTTGACAGGTTTCAATATCATTTGGCACTTAGTACACTGTCTGTTATTGCATGAATTAAAATTAAGATAACTGTGGCCTCTTTAATGGAAGGTTCTCATAAGAACAGAAGAACACGGATGTGTGTGTGTAAGTGTAGAATGAATGAATTTGTGTATGCTGTATCTCCTGTGTATTTGTGAGTGTGTATTTTTATCTGTTTATCATCTGCCTGCCTGTCTGTCTGTGTGCTTCTATATCCACTTGTCTGTTTCCCTGTCTGCCGGCTCGTTTTTCTCTCTCACACTCAGTCTATCTGCCTGTCTGCTTCTTTCCCTCACTCTCTCTCCCTCTCTTTCTGTCTATCCATCTGTGTGTCTATCTAGCTTACGGCCCTGATCCTGCCTGCTCTCCCAGGTTTATGAAATGCGAGCAGCTTAGCAGATGGTGCATATCGTATTCTGGTCGGCTCTGTGTGGGTTTTGTACCACAGACGAAGGCTTACGATACATGTGAGCCTTTAGTCGCACAGACACACCGACACAGAGGGAGCTCAGGCTGTTAGCACACGAGAGAAAACACAGAGAGGAAGAAGAGACAGGGAAATAGACTGAGGAAGATAGAGGGTCTGAGGGAGGAAAGAAATGGGGATAGACATGGGGAAGTACGTTTGAGAGAGAGGGGTATGAGTGAGCAAGATTAATGGAATGAAACAGAGAAAACCACATAATACTTGTTAGTGATAGTTTGTACAACTTCTGGAAATTTTAAACTGTAGTTCATTATCACAGATATCCAAGATTATGTGCCACTACAAAGAACCTGTTTTATAATGACATTTAAAGATATTTATGATTTAAAAAATGATTGACTTAGATGCATAGTCTCTGAATTTTGGAAATGCATATGTCTCAGCGCTGCCCCCTCAAAGTCAAAGACTCAAATCATTAATCAGAGACCCCTCAAATGACTGAGATTCTTCCAGTCAAGCAGTCGTTTTTTCCCTTTATCAGTCAGTGTGCGTTACAGTAACAGGACAAAACAGATAGAAGCTTACAAAAATGCACAGGGAGAACATTTCAGTGAGGAATTCTAAGTAAGGGAAATCATGAATAGAGTTTTAGATTAGCTGGTGCACTTATTTAAAAAAAAATCCTTGTAACAATGTGCACTGGTGGTTAACTGGAGAGAGACAGTGAATAAAGTGGATGGTAAGTTGTTGTTTTTTTTCAGCTGTATCATTGTACACAAATCAATACAACAGCATGGCAGGCTGTAAACATTACAAACCAAGTCTCTAAATCACCACAA
Organism: Lutjanus campechanus; assembly: GCA_027495735.1. Taxonomy (NCBI): domain Eukaryota; kingdom Metazoa; phylum Chordata; class Actinopteri; order Lutjaniformes; family Lutjanidae; genus Lutjanus; species Lutjanus campechanus. The sequence goes on along the minus strand of JAJHUR010076537.1, from coordinate 61,288 downwards.
AACCAACTGTGATGGAAGCAGAGAGGAGTGATAGAAATGGAGGACAGGTCACGTGTGCAAGGCAGGTGACGCTTGCTAGTTTTCTTGTGCTTGTTTTTGCCACTGACGGGTATAGATTTTCATTATAAGTATCTGACAACTTAATGGACAGGACTGATAAAATGAGAGACCTGACAGTAAAAAAAATCACCAAATATGTCATGGTTTGTTTTTTCACTAATCCAACAATCACCAACCCTTAATTCATGTCACGAAGGAACATGGAACATGCAGGCCAAATGACGCTCCACAGTCAGCAGCCCGGCCTGAGATATGCTTCATGGTGCGCTTTTATACTGAACTATAGGAGGACAAACACTTTTACCTTCCCTGACTGTGTGAAAAATCTGATGTGTTCACATCACAGATGATGAAGAAAGATGTTAAAATGTCTTATTGGAAAAATATGCTTATCAAAACTTTGTATTGAATGGCCAAATCTGATTCCTCTGATTCCTCTGTATGTCCCAGACTCTTAGTCTGGGACATACCTGATATGTCTACTTCCTTGCTACTATTTTTTTGTTATATTAAAAGTCTTCTGATCCAAAGTAATGACAAAATAAGTTGTGTAACAGAGAAAGAAGTAATGAAAGGAACACAGGATGAACAACAGAAAAGTGGAAAGTTTTTACTCCTGTATGACATAAGCCCAAAACAACGTCCATCCAGCTAATCAAAAGCACAGATACAACTCCCCTGATTGTCACTCCTGTATGAGAACCCATCAGACTCTTTCCAGAGTGCCTGAGTGGCCCAGTCAGACTAACAAATCACTGTACAGCTCTGGTAAAGAACTGATTGGACTCACCATGATGTAGTGCCTCTGCATCTCAGTCTTCTCACTGGCCAGCTTCTCACACTCCAGCTTCAGGCTGCACAAGGACGAGAAAGGACACACACACACACACACACACACACACACACACACACACGCACATGGATTAAATGGTGTATTTGCATCAACTGAAATAAATTATAATTTCCACAGGATTTAGATACTGCAAAGGTCAAACATAGTTTAAGGCCGAGTAAGGATACCAAAAATGATTCTTAGTCACACGGTTGGGCTACCTATTACTGCTGAAAGTGACACTGAAAAATATTGCCTTCATGGTAGCAACTGCAGGCTGGGTGTGTTTTATTCACCACTGCAATTCATCACAACTCTGTGTGTGTGGGAGTCTAGTCTAGTCTGGTTATATATGTCATGTGAACATTGATGTGTTTATGCTGGAGAGGCAGAGGTGGGAATTAACACAGCATAAATACTTTGTGACTGTACTCAAGTGGAGTTTTCCCTACATTTCAACACAGATACCTGCACTCTTTATTACTTACATTTAAGAACAGGCCCATTACTTTACTTTTAATGGATCTTAGGGAAATTATTGACAATTTTTTTATTTGCATCATTGCACATTGCATTCCCAACATCAAGACCAATTTCAACCTAAAAGAACAGGACAATAATGCATAGAAAAGACGATTCCTTGCTGTATTCATCCGTGCATGTCATGTACAAAAGGACAAAAAATGATGTAAAAGATGCAACCAGCTCCAAAAAGGATGTAACAAGAGGAAAATTACATAAAAGACGTAACAAGACAAAAGCGACGTTAAAGACATGACAAGAGGGAGACGTTACATAAAAGACGTAATGTAAAAGACGTAACACCACAAAAAGGATGTAACGAGACAAAAATTATGTAAATGACAAAGACAAAAACATCAAATAAGTAACAAAATTACAAAATTACAAAAACTACTTAATAAGACAAAATAAGATGAAAACGATGAATCAGGTCGAAAACAACATAACGAGACAGAGCAAGACAGAATTTTTCACTTTGAATCAGTACTTCTACTTGTTCTTCTTGTTCTTCTTTTTTACACAATTATCTACTGCTGCTTGAATGTTTGTACTATTGTCACCTCTGCCTGAAAAAGTAAGTTTGTGCCTTTTTGTTGTGCTTTAGTTTACTACTTTAGGTCTACATCAAGTCCAGGTTTAGTACTTTCAAATGTGTTTTAAATGCTTTGCATTAGTCAATAATGGACGAAACTAAGACAAAACATTGCAAATGCAAGTCCATCTGTGTTCTTATGCACAGATGCTACTGTTAATATTAATATTACAAAGTACATATTTGATTTTCATCTCTTAAAGTTTGGCCTTCAATTATTAGCCCAGCACTGAACAGGCCTTTGTGTGTCTCCGAAATACTGCCAAAATTTCAAATGGAAACTCCACTCAGCCGTTAGCAAAAAGCAGTGACGTAGGTTAGAGTGCTGATGACCTCCCTTCCCCTCCCTCAACCTAGGGGGTTTATAGGAACTTCACCATTGCAGAAATCTACTTCAGGTCATGTGGGAAATTTATTTTTAAAGGGCTTGGGCAAACAGCATTTTGATTCTAAAACATTTTCACTTTGACCAAAATTTAAATGTTGGGATTTGAATACATAAACGACACAGCTGGGAAGCTGCAGACTGATGTAGAAAACCTCAGAACACCAAAAAAATAATGGGCCAGCCCTTTAACATGTATTTGTTCTGGACTGTTTAAATTGTGAGTGTATGAGTTTACCAGCCACTTTATCAGGCCAATATTCAGAAAAGGTTATGCAGACCATGAAATTAACTGTAAGGCTGGGTATTGGTATTCAATATCTTTAAGGTATTGACCAAAATAAGGTAGTACCGAGTAGTATTGAAACTTCTCGAGTCAAATGCTACCTGCAGTCAATCCCTTTCTTTTTTACCCAGATCCATGGTTTTGCTTACAGCAAATCACCACAAGTGTTTAATGACACACTTACAAACGAGACTGAAGTGAATGCAACTTATTATTATTTTATTATTATTTCTATAATCCAATCAGTTTTAAAGACCTGTCAAAAACAATAAAAGACATTTTAAGGCCTAAAATTCAGATGACTGGATTTATGACTATTTAATGACCAACAGAAACCTGAGTAATATCATATGAGAGATTGGAGATCTCAGTAATCAGGTAGGTGAATGTAGGTAAAAACTATGAACTCTAATGATTTCCCTTATTAAAGCAAATGTATACCCGTTATTAAGAAGACAATGTATAGATTTAGACAAAGATGATGAAGTGTTTAAAGCTTTGAGATGGTTGAGACTGGACTCAGTATGACGGGAGGCAACTCACTATCAGTCTCCAATATTTTGTATATTCATACAGTGCAGTAATAAAGATTAAAGGACAGCACACAGCACACTGTCATATTATCTTTACTGCTTCATATATTCAAGAATTCAACACCCACTTCCATTGAACTGAATTACAATGAGTTGTTTCTATAATTATTACATCTAGTGTAGAGAATATATGATATTAAAAAAGTACAAAAGAATGATTCTTCATATCAGTCATACCAGTTCTTCTTGATTAGAAAAAACCAAACTATGTTAGCCATTTACATTTCTAACTTTAATATTCATAAATACCCTGTGGACATTTGTGTATGTATCCATGCATGTCTGCATACTGTCTGTGTCATGTGTGCAATGTGATATTGTGTGTGTACCTGTGATACTGTGCCTGGAGGAACTGGAATTCCTCCTTGATACGGTCCAGAGTTTCCAGGACTGTGAACTTGAAAGACTGGCCAGGTTGCAAGGGGACCTGCACAGGAAAAAGAAGAGAAAGAAAGGATGAAAAACAGATACTGAGGCGTGTGTGTGTGTGTGTGTGTGTGTGTGTGTGTTCCTGCACAAGAAAAGAGTGTGTACATTGTGCCTGTAATGTATTTGTGTCGGCAAATGTGCACCTGAATGCGCCATACATTTGAGTGTGTGTGTGTGTGTGTGTGTGTGTGGGTGGGTGTGTGTGTGTGTCAGAGAGCAAGGCAAAGGGAGAAAAAAGCCAAGATGAAAGTGAGAGGGAAGGTCACTTCCCCTTCCCACACATCATAAAGCCGTGTCCTCTCTCTGTTCTCCTCCTCCTCTAATGACTCTGCCTCCTTCCCTCCACTGCCCCCATCCTTTCTTCCTCTCCTCTCCTCTCCCTCTCTTCCACATTAGCATCCTCTCCACTCTGCCAGGTTGCTAATGTATTCCTGCCTACAAAGAGCTGAGAAGGGAGGAAACGTCAAATGAATAACTTATAGGGAATCACGGCACCGTCTCTCACCTGCTAAAAGCTAAAGAAGGCCCAACAAAACAAGCACCTCCCTGGGGTCCACCCCCCACCAGCCCTCCATGTCTGTCTAAAGCGCTTTCGACAGCCGCCCTCCTCCTCCTCTATGGTCTTCATGAAGTTTTAGAAACAAGGGCACTGTGAATATTGTTTGATGCTGTAGTCGTTTATGTTTGGGGATGGGGCTTAGTTTGCAGTCAAGCAAATCTAGAGTAGATTTTTATGTAAAAAGACACCATTTGTTTTTGCATTCCTCTTCCTTTTTCTCCAAAAAATACATATAATTGGATTGGCTGATTTTCCCAGCACAGTGGACCTCCCGCTGTTAGCCTCGGGAAGATGCAGCCTGCCAGGTGCGTCTGCCACTTCTTTTCAGCCACTTCTCATCACCTGTCAGTGTTCAGCCTCAACAGGAGGATTGAGGTTCACACTATCCTGCCTGGATGCCACCTCCCTCTGCACAAGCGCTCTGACACTGCTGGTGAAGAGACAAGGACACTTCAACAGCATCTAACCCTGCAAATACGGCCCAGTGTGTGGGTAAGTGCACCCAGGCGAACCCCAAGTGCCACAGCTGGAGACTGAACTCAGATCCCTGCAATGTTAGGCAAGTGATTCTTCCTCTTTGCCATTCGGACTACCAACAAGAAATGTTCCAATACTATTTTTTCCTTCCAGATAGTCCAATACCTGAACTTTATGTATCGACTGCACCGATACCACTTTTTTTCAGACCAAGTGGATTTATTTATTGGATTAATTAGTCGAGGCATTCAACTACTTTACGCCCGCCAGGACTTATTGGACAGCGGCTGGCTGTGGTCTACAGGTGCACTCTGCATGTTTATTTCAGTTTTACATGGACTTGCATGGAATTTTACGGAAAATGGCCAAAATCGCTGCGGTCATTAGTGGGTGAAGTTGAGGACAACATGTCTCTCACGGATAGTGTTGGTGCAGCCAAGAAAAGAGGGTAAGCATCAACAAAACTCGTTGAACTCCGCGTCGGGTTGGTTCTTTAGGTGGTGTAATCTGTCTTATTAATTTGTTTGTGTCGAGCGGCTACTTTTCCTGATGTGGTATCGGGTGTGGGGTATTGGAGTAGTTTTATGAGTAGTACTCGATAGTACCAGATACTGGTATCGGTATCTGGAACTGCTGATAATATCAATCCAATACCAGAGCATTAAAAAAAAGGAAAAAAAAGAAAAGAAAAATTATATACAGAGATTGAGAATGCAGCGTCCCATTAATAAATTACCTGGTATCGGATTGGTGCATTGATTCACATACTAGTCAATACCCGATACCCAATACTGCATTTTAGGTGGTATCAGAGGTATTTTCCCAATACTGGTATCGAATCGGAAGAACCCCACTACCTACACCGATGTTTTCAGCCTAAATTACAAACTGATGCAGCAATAGGGACAGGAATTGAGAGTCAGCACTAAATTGATTCTGGTATGTAATTTGTCCATACCAAAATATTGATAAACTCCTGGATAAATGGTGTTCCTATCAGTATATATGTAACATTAATTCCCTCTAACGTAGCTGGCATTTTCAAATTTCTAAACATCCCTTAATGATGATGGAGCTGCCAGCATAAGACGATTAAGTTTCATGATGCATAACTGTGTGTTTACATTCTGTGCTGTCATGACATGAATAGATTTACAGCCTTTCAATCAGGGGAGTCCAGCTGGTTTAGGCTCATGTCTAGAGGGGAGTCCTTGATTTGTGAAACTCTCATGATATTTGTAAGCATAGTTTCTTCATTGTGCACCTTGTACAGACCAATTGTGTTTTGTAATGTTAAAATGCTGTGATTAAAATGTGGGTAGGTTTAGGGACAGAAAACATTTGGTAGGGGTTAGGGAAAGATCATGGTTTGGGTTAAAATGATCATTCTTGCGAGATCTTTTGTGGGCCTGAGGTTCCCTTCTAAACATAACCTTGGTTTAGCCATCAGTAGCCATTAACCAATAGCTAAAGTAGCATACATCACTAACTGCTAGGTAGCCAGAGTTTAAAGTTGGTGATAGCTGTACTGACAACAAGAGATAATTAATTTTGTATTGCTTATGGTTGTAAGCAATTATCCCAATTAAAAGAATTAAAAGAATCCTTTTATGTCATGTCTTTATTTTTTTTGCATATTATGGAAATATTATGGAAAGAGTAGTGATAAGCATCTGTACTGATAAGCAGTATCGATATCACTATTAATAAAATCCTTACGATAGTCATTCTTATGCAGCAAGCAGAGAAAACTGAGCTAATCAAGTTCACTGATATTATGCTACATGATTTTGTCTTCTCGTGGTCAACAAAATTTCTCTTCACAATAATCTGGCGCTGGCAAACAGCAAAGATGCAAATTGCAACTTTGACATGGGCTGGGATCAAGTTTCTCAAATAAGGAAGGTAACGTTTCAATGGATGCACTCAACTTTACAACTTTACAATACCTCTGATGATTCAGTGACCTTTAATCTAGCACCCCAAGTCATAAAACATATGGGGAATGTCTTTTGACTTTGTAATGCAACTATGAATCCATCCATCCACCCATTTCTTCATCTGTTCACAAATCCATCCATCCATCCATATGGAGCAGCACAGTGCAGTCACTACAGTGCAGCTGGGTGGCTATCGGCCTGTAGCTACGGCTAAAAGATTGGCGGTTTCAGTGGCGGGGCTTCATTAGTCTAGACAAGCACAATTCAATTAGATTTCAATTAGTCCGATGGTGGAGGTCAGAGACGCGGTGGGTTCCCCAGTAATTAATCCATGGAGCCGAGCTGAGCTGCGCTAAACTGAGCTGAGGCAGGCATAGCAGGGACATCTAGATGGCTGGATGGGCACAACACACATAAACCCTCTGGGTGTGTGTGTGTGTGTGTGTGTGTGTGTGTGTGTGTGTGTGTGTGTGTCTGTCTGTGTGTGTGTGTGTGTGTGTGTGTGTGAGAGGGAGGCGTGGAGGGGGGTGGGTGGGATAGATGGGACGGGGGGTGTCTGCCAACAGATCCCCACTGACCTTGATTCACACCACACACACTCAGCAGGAGGGGAGGAGGGAGGGGAGGGAGCAGCGAGGGGGATAGATAGTGATCTGGCACACGCAGATTCACACACACACATAGCCATGAGTGTATCGAAAAAAACACACAAACACACACACTGTCCATTGCACATGCAGATTCACACTTTACACACAACACAAACCCACAGTGAGAGGACGGAGGGATGGATTGACGAGGGGGAAAGGAGGCGGAAGAGAGATAGATACTCATCTGACAGACAGAGGGATGGATGGACTGAGGGACGGAGGGAGTGATAGACTGGTCTGACATCCTTACAGAGGAATGAAAGAGCGAGCAGAGAGACAGATGATGAAAGAGCGGCATGGCTGCTGACTGAGAGAGATAGCCAGCCATTCATCCGTCTGACACTGAGGGGATGGGAGGAAGACGAAGAGAAAAAGAGAAAGAGTCATGCTGTCTTTGCTGTAGTCAACACAGTTGAGTCGCTCTGCCCTGTGCACTGTCCATCGGTCTGTGGTAATACTGCTCCCACCATCTGCTGCCATGAACACATGCACACACAGACACATACTCATGCGGATGCACACAGACAAAGTGCTGCTGGCGGGTTACATCAGCGGCACTAAGTCATATAACAAAGCCCGTAGTCACAGATCAGGCTTATACAAGAGATCTGCGAGTGTGACAACTGTCGGTGTCAACATGGCGTCTTCTGTAGTGTGCTGCTGATGAGAGAGATTTGAATTTCTTTCATCTGTTGGACAAAAAAGTCCAAAATGTCTTCCTTTTGATTTGCCAGTTGCACCTTTTTGAATGAGTTTCATGGACCCCGGAGCTATAAAACTTCTTATGAGCAAAAAGGAAATGAAAAATACACACACACACACAAAGTTATAAAAAGGTCCTCAGGCAAAAGGAGAAATATTCCCTGCCTGTGCTGAGCGCTGCTTGACAGGATAAAGAGACAAGTATGGAAAGCTGGTATCAAATGAGTTCATGCTTATTAGTAATAATAGCAGACTCACTGTTTTGCTCAAGGACACGTCAGCAGGTAAAAGCAAAACTGAGCCGATGTCACAGTTTGGTCAGTAAAGTGAAATGCGGCCATGTTGGAGGTACCGGGATGTAAACAATAGAATGGATTACACACTGATTATTCAAATTAACCATTTTAGGCCCCAATAGAATATTATAATATTCCCGCAGTTCACTGAGAATCCACATTTAAAAACACAGCTATAGTATTTTAAAAGAACAAACAACAATAATGTAACAGTAACACAGTAAGTAGTGTTTTTGGCAACTTATGTGAGAAAAATTGCTGAATCTATAAGCACAAAAGTCGCAACTCAGTCAGTCCTCCCTACTGATTCTACCTAACAGCAGAAAAAAAAAAACAGATCTTAATGTTGCAATGAATATACTGTATCTGGTTCCAGTTATGATGACAACTTAAAGTAACTACAACAATAAGCTCAGGACTTTTTTCTGTGTTTTAATACACTGGGAATGATTTTTAAATAATGGATAGAGTCTAGAGTGTTAAGCCAATTTTAGGACGTCTAAAAAAAATGTGTGTAAGCTTCTAAAACTCACAGACAAGGACTTGATCAGCAGGCTGTGACATTCTGAGAAACTAAGGTTAACAGGTGGAGGAGATCCGTACGAGCTGGCTCCTTTGTCTTGGAATGATCAGACATTGTGAAATACCTCATTTTTTTCGCCAAGCGCACACAGCTGAAGACCTATAACCAGATGGTGTGTGGATGGTGATAGAGGATCAGTATCAGCTCATCAAGGACGTGTACACATCGACTGATCTTTACATTTTGTGAATTTAAATATATATTATATAATAATATCTGAGATTTTTAGGATTTAGGAATTTAAACATAAATTGCTTCTTTCCAACCAATTAATTAGAAAAGTGAATTGATGAGAAACTAGTTTGTTGCTGTTTCAAACTTTAACAGGATTTTTGTTTAGTTTTTTGTTGCTTTTTTGTTGCAATAAATATTACTTTAATAATCAATCAATTATCAAAATAGTTCATTCTTTTTTATCAATGGTGCCTGCTTGGGCAAGGGAGTGGCTAGATTAACTTGCTCAACATGGCATTCACTTGTCCTGGGCAAGTGGACAATCCATGCTGAGCCCTGTTATATTTGGTTGGCCAAAACTGACCATTTTGAGCAACAAAAACAGGAACAGTTGTGAGTTTGGTTGTGTTGTTTATAGTTAGTACTTGAAACATGGTGGACCTCCGAATTGATGAAGTGCCAAAGTGAAATCACTCTTTATGTATACGCTATATATGAGTATATATGCGCATCTTTCTGCAGTGTTTACAAAGATGGAGGCATCATCAAGTCATGCCGTATGTATACCAGAACAAACATTTGTTGTTGGAGTGTGTGTGTGTTTGGTCTCTCCTGTATTGTGACAGATGGCAGCCCAGACTGTTAGGGGTCCAATAGCGCGTCACGAAGGGCCAAAAAACAGCCTACCGCCTGTGTTTTCATGTGTGTGTATATGTCTGTGTGTGTCTCTCTCTCTCTCTGTGTATGTGTGTGTGTGTGTGAGCACCGTAGCAGCCAGCATAGGGGATCCTGAAACCCAAAACTGATCCGGTTAATCTAGGAGGTGGAGGTGGAGGAGGCGGGGGGGGGGTCACTTGTGCGCAAACAAACACACACATACATACACACACGTAGACACCATGTGGGACAGCAGTCAATCACAATTTGGTCGAGCTGGCACGGGCAAGCAGAGAATTAGGAAGGATTATCTATGGTGGAGAAGGAGGGAGGGAGGGAGGGAAGGGGAGGAGGGGCGGGTGAAGCCCATCGTGCTGTATCACATAACAGGACGGAGGTGGGAGCCACTGGCCGTAACAATCACCTGTCGGTCAGCGTCTGTCTGCCTGTGTGGTCAACTGTCACGAGTTTGATTGTACAACTTGATAAACAGTATATGTGATGTTATAACATGGAAACACATTGAAATGATAAAATGATGAAATGACACTTGATAGCAAATGAAAAAAAAAACAGCCAATGCCATCAGAATTTTGTGTGGCTTCTACAAACAGTGATTCAGCAGCTGTGACTAGTCAGAGTAACTGGATATTCTAAGCCAATACAGATACTGACATTTGAGACCTAAAAAAAATACTGTACAATATTCATTTTGGCCCTTAAATTTGGTTATTAAAGAATTATGCCCATACTATACTGAGTTGGACATTTTACATGACTGATTGATAAGTGTTCTCTGTCTTAATTACCATGCATTTTCTATAAATCTTGCTGAGACAAAAATCTCCTCCTTAAAGAGCAAAATCATCTACAGACGACCAAAACAAATCAGTTCTTCAACTGGATTTTTCAAACAGATGGTTCCTCAAGTCACTGTACACAGGGCACTGAAACAGAAAATTAAATTCATCTTCAATGACACGGTTTTACGAGTGAAAAGCAAGCTGGTCAGTGCTCTGAGCATTTCTTTACTGCACTTTTTTGCTAATCATCAACCAACATACACCCAGTTGCCAGTTTATTAGGTACACCTAGCTAAAACTAATACAACAGCCCTGCAATAGTCCTACTGTTCTGTTTTAGAGAGAGGTTAAATCAACTAATTTTGGAAACTGCAATTTGTGGTGCAGTTTAGTATATTGTTATATTGAGGTCATTTTTCCACCCCAGTGAGGGTAGACTGACTAACAGAAATACCTCTCAGTAAAATGCACTACAGTACAAAGGCACTACAGACCACATCCTCTAAAATCTAACTTAAATCAACACCTCCCTTCTCAATCAGGGCCTTTCAACATCCAAATGTCTGAACCAAGGTTCACATTTTTGTGACACTGTACATTTCATCTGGTAAGTTTTGGTTTCAAAACTCAATTATGCAAGTGCACTAAAGAATTATACATGACATACCCACATCCTGTCATCATCACCTACATGAGTTGTGTCTCCTTACTTGCAGTTGCTTGGATTGTAGACAGGTGTGCATATGTTGTTGGTGTGTTGTCAATTCAATTTCTCTCTCAAATTTTCTTGGAAAGGTAACTGAGAAGTGTCGAAATTTTTATGAACTTTTTTAGCCTTGGTCCAGACCTTCAAATCCGCCCACTCTAATGAACTGGCTGTTTCTATGAAGTGTAACGCGTTGACAATTGACAATTCAGATTCAAATCAGGCTAGAGCTTCTCCAAACTGACTCTTTATAAAGTCCTCAGACCAAATGTCAATTAAACAAAGTCTAAATCATCCAAAAAAAAAAATTTTTTTTACACAACCACACACTGACTTAAATTTGACCCAGATGAGACCACCTCTTTTGGTTGGACCATGGTTTGGCTGTGAGCCCTTTTCCATCAAATTAGCTTTGATTCTTAAATGGGTGAAAACAGTGAACCAGGACACGTTTCCACTAACTTTGGGTGGAACCACTGTAATACTAGATGCTCATCAACACAGGGTGTTGTGATGCACAATAACCTGCAGAATATGACACAGTTTGGATCCCAAGGAAAACCTGCTATTATTTTAGTTCCAGCTGGGAACCAACTTTTCCGGTTCTGAACCAATTTATTTTTGGAAGAACTGCTCAGGATGGTTGAAATGTAGGTGTGGGAACCGGAATGGGTCTGGTTCCATGTTGGTGGAAAAGGCTTATGATTGGTTTAGACCATGGTCCGGGTAAGGTTTCGCACTTGTAATTTTGGTTCAGATCAGAGAGAAAAGTCTGAACCAAATGAGGTTGGTCTGAAAAGGCTCTAAAACAGCTTCAACAAAAGTGAACATTAGAATCATTATGGACAAAGATTTATTGCAGAACTGCATTATTTTTTTAGATAAGTGTATCTAATAAACTTGCCATTGAGTGTATAACCCAATACCATTATATTTGAGATAAGCTAATATCAGAGTTATCAGCTGAGATCGAGTCACTCACCCTTTTTTCTGGTATGCATATTAGAAGTTTCAAGTTGAAGTGTCTGGACAGCATCCTGCTTGAAACTCATTTATCCCAAATGTCTTACACAAGATGAAAAATTTAACCTTGAGAAGTAGCCTCCTCAGCCTCCAGCTGACGTTGCAAGTTTGACTCCATCCAGTGTCTTACATTACTTATTTTCAGTCACTCTTCAGTTTTTTTCCCCAATCTTTCTGAGTATTAGCTCAGTCTGGTCTTATCTGTCTCTCTGTGAGTCTCTCTGCCTGTCTGTCTGTCCTTCCGTCACATGGAAGTCTTCTGTTCAAGCAGCTGCCTGTTTTTCCACCACTGGCAGCGGCTGCATGAGTGAGACAGCAACTGTGAAACAGATGCAGGTCTGGGAGTGATTGGGAGAGAAATGATTCTATCTATCTGCTTGTCTCATCTGACTATTTGTTTAGCCCCTGGCACTTCTTTCTACCAATGCATAAGTATTCACATGGTATAAGCAGGCATGCCTATGCATGGATGCATTCATTCAAACAAAAACACCCACAAACAAAACATTTTCTCTTTCTTGTGCCCTTTCTCTCGCTGCTCCATCTCATCCCTCCCTCTTTTCGTTCTTTACTTCTCCTCCTAAGACCCTTTGTTCTTCCTTTTGCCTGTGTCTCTGAGACAAGCAGAGACACATTCAGATAGCGCATGAAATAATAATTGGCTGGTGAAATATTTAGGAAAAAGGCACATGAATAGATGAGAAATGCCAAGTGTGGCAGAGGAGTGTCAGTGCCCCTTGTGTATGTCTGAGTATGTGTGTGTGTGAATGTGTGTGTGTTTGTGTCTGCTGAAGTGAGCAGCAATGAACATAAGCAACAGCTCATTGGTTTGGACTGTGAGTAGATGAAAGACTGAAGAGGAGCTGCAGGGAAAAATGGAAATGTAACTTACATATCAGCCATCTTTTTATGACGACCTCACATTTGCCTCGTTCTCTCTGACAGTGTTGTGTGAATTTCCGCAGCAGACCACTCAAAGGTTTTGATAAGTCGAAGAGAGCCACACTGCCAGCCGGCATCCCAACAAAAGAAGCTCTTTTAGATTTAGTGGCCCTGAGCACCAGTGGATCTTTAAAAACAGATGTCTACAAAGAAACTTTTTTGGATCTAATCCTTAAACACCCTTGTCCCTGATGGCCTAGATGTTGATTTTGTATTTAAAATTTTTTCCCCTCTATTTGTGTCCTTAACCTTATTCACTTCGTTTTTTTCTATGATAATTACAGAAGTATGATTCTGTATGTTATTTCTAACTAAAAAATTTTTTTAAATATATTTTTTCAAATATTTTTCTCATATGCTCAATCTAATTTTACTTGTAGGATAACATATTTATTATTTTAGGGCTACTTTTCAGGAGACAGTCCGAGACAGGGGTGTGTTTGGTGTTTGTCCTTAAAACAATACCTATCTGGTCTCCCTTAGCAGGGCTCAACACCAAGACTTGCCTGCTTGCCCAGGGCAAGTAAACTGCCATGTCGGGTAAGTAAATCTGGCAACTGTCAAATGGTAAAATAGAATAAAACTATGAAATTATTTTGATAATCGATTAATCATAAATTAGATTTGCTGCTTTTCTTCATCATAAGATATCATGAATATCTTTGTGTTTCAGAGTGAGAAAACCCGACATTTAAAGACATAATCTTGGACTTTGAAAAATGAGGATTAACTTCAGTCTGCAGTTTTTTTTTATAACTGCTGATACTGTAAATCCAACAATTTGTACAGGAGCAAGTAAAGAAATCGATCAGGCATCATTGATGTTGAACCCTGCTTAAAATTCTGTGCATTGATAAGGCAATATCCTTCACACTTTGTACTTCCCTACACTGAAGAAGACTGTCATGTCGAAACATTGGTCAAATATAGAAATAAGTGTTTTTTGCATCATGGCTACAGGTGTGCAATTATTTTCTCCCACCTCCTGTGTTTTTTCATGGCCTGCACCTCTCTAACAATGGTGTGTGTTCCTCCCTCCTACCAATCCCACCAGTGAATCTTTACCAATCACTCATTCTGCCAGCTAGCCAGTCATTCAGTTTGACAGTCAATTAACAAGCCGACACTGTCAGTCAGTCAGTCAGCCAGTAAACCAAAAGTCAAACAGACAGTCCACCAGTTAACCAGTCAGCGAGCTTGTCAGTTAATGCTGCAGCTCACCAGTCAGCCACTAAGCCAGCGGTGGATTACAAATCAGGGAGAGATTGGCAGCCAAAAGAGTCTCTGGACTCCATCCAAGCCTCGCTCTGATCATTTCTTTTAACGACAAAGAAAAGAACACAGACCACAGGATTTGAGGATAGAAAATCGCCCGTTTTTTAAATCAGGGAGCAGGCTTAATCTGGGTTGCTGATGATGAACTTGTTGGTTGCTTGTTCTGTGGGTCGTCTCACTGCAGCAGATGTATTGTTGTTACTTGACTTTTTGCCATTTTACGGGGATGCCTTTGAAATGCTGTATGAAATTAAATGTAAACAAGATGAGGACAAAGGAGAGGAGGGGAGAATGTCATCTGTGGGAGGTGACAGCAATCCACTGTGCTGTTTACCGTACATGGCTTTCATTACAGCCACAAATGTTGGGGAAAAACAAACTGCCTGACACAGCTAGATGCCAAAAAAAGAGGTCCAGTCAGTGTGCATGAAAGCAAACAGCACACAGTTGCATATCCAAAAATCTCTATATACACATTAGCTAGCAAGGAATAATAAGTAGTTAAGCATGTCCTGCCACTGCAGCCACAAAATTAACTCAAAAATTCCTTTTAAAAAATCCAACTTTAAGACACACTAACACTCTTATAGTGTCTCTGCCCTCATTAATGGAGCATATGTGATTTCTGTGGCCACATATTTGGCATTAGTTTGTTTACTTGGCCATAAAAATAAAGTGTTACCCTACTTATGGCCAAAGAAGAAGGAAGCCCTCCCCATGCACACACACACAATTTTATATTTTGGTTGCAACGATTTTCCAACAGTTACTTAGATTGTACCACACACACTGGCACACTTGTGTTCTCATTTCTTATTCAGCATTTCTTCTCTTTTTTCCCCCAACACAGACACACACACACACACATACACTCCTAACATTAATTCAACAGATGCTTAATTGTTATGACAAACATTTCCAAACCAGAAAGTGATTGAATGATGTTCATACATGGTGTAATAATAATGATCAGAGCAGATTTGATTTGATATACTAAGTCCCTGTCTCTCTTCATCTTGTTAGCCCTTTTTGCACTGCACAAAAATTTAGAAAGGGTACAACCAGCATTCGTCCCCAGTTCAAATGAGTCTGCTCGGCAGTGAGGTAAACATGACACCTGGGTGGACATGGTAATTTTTGCCCATTTTCAGCCAGAGTCAATAAAAGCTTATTGCCTCTGTCGGTAACTTCTGCTTATGTACTCAGCTTAAGGCTACCCACTTGAAGGTGTGTATCTAACCAATGAAGTGTTTATCCTGAGGTTGACGGTACATCAGTGGATAAATACATTTAATGTCCTCTGAAGTCTTCACTATAAAAGATCTACATTTTGTCAGAACATGAGTGTATACAAGTATTCTAATGATTGTCATTTATCTACTTTTTGAATATGTATACATTTTTGAAAGGACCTTTTGTTATACTGATGAGATGTGTACCACATGGTGGATAGGTGATGAATTAGTAGTATTTAAGATGGTGACTCTGTATGCATGAGGAGTAGTCTGAGCTTGGAGCTTGAAACATCACGCAAATGAATTTCTTTTTTGGTGTGTAGATCTTTCCTTCTCTGTTCACTATGGAAGTATTTAAAATGAAGTAGCAAAATGAGGAAATGCTGGGTTTTCAGTAACTTAACACGAATCCTATCCAGCTGAAAGTGAACATGAAGCAATAGAATAAAGCTGATACCTGAAAGTAAAAACAGTGACACGTAAGAGAAAGTAAACTTCAAAACACAGATTCAGTTAGAGGCTACAAGAGTACTAAGAGCTTAGTTGGTAGAGCATCCGACCCATGTATGGAGGCTGTTAGCCCTCTGCAGCGGCTGCTGGTTCGACTCCCGCCTGTGGCCCTTTGCTGCATGTCATTCCCTCTCTCTCTGCCCCCTTTCCTGTCTACTCTTCAGCTGCACTATCAAATAAAAGCAAAAATGGCCAAAACAATGAATAAATAAAAAAGTATTTCTCTCTGTTCTCCCGTACAGACATGAATTGAGTCTCAACTTTCCAGAGCATTGGTGACGCTGAATGTGACACATCCGAAAAACAGAAAGGCAAACTCAGTCTACTTGTAATGGGAAAGGAGTCAGCCGCTTATTTTTAACGAGTTTACTCGCGTTTAAAAAACCCTGCATACATGTGCTAACTTTGGTGTAAAAACACCATTTCATACGTTCGCTGAATAAACTCTGTCTAATCATCCTTTAGACTACAGCCACCACAACTCCTAGGTCTGAGGACAGTTTTGTAGTATACACACTTAAAGCAACAGCTTTAAGTATATACCCACACAGTGGCAAAACCTTTCTAGACTCAGTATTTTTAAGTAAACATGCCAAGAGTACAACAGAAACCTGCATGTTTGTGAGGAGGCGTGTTTGTTTGTGCTAACTTACATCAATATATATGTCTAAAATGATGTAAAATACAAATGTGTCTGCATTTGAGTCTGAGTCTGTTTGCAGGCTAGCAGTTGTAGACATCTTTCTTAACCATGAAAACACACAGTAAATCCTCTCTCCCCCTCCCTCTCACTGGGGTGTGGCAGCCAATCAAGGGCTTGTACATTCACAGCAACAGTCGAGGTCGGACTGGAACATTATTTATTGTTATTGTTGTTGGCACACAGTGCACACACACACACACCACCACCGCTCTCCTTTCCCTTTCCTCTCCGAGATCCAAATACACATACACATTCACGCACACACACTTTAACAGCTGAAGGCACACACACACACACACACACACACACACACACACACACACACACACAAGCATTTTTACAGGAACACAAGGACAAATACAAACATGTACAGGGTGCACAGACACACCAACACATACATATACAGTACATACACACAAAGACACTTAACACTTAAGAGCAGATACACATAAAAAACAAAACTGAACCTCACACAGGCGCGCACACACATTCACACACATCCGAGTCAACAAACACAAGGCAACACACACCGTTAATACAAAAACACAGAGACCCACAAAGCACTAAAGAGACACGGACACATAAAAAGAAATCCCACACACGGCAAATACGCACACACATTGAACAAAAATACACACATGTCCACACACACACACACACACACACATTCACACAGTTCTGATAACACTTGCCACAAAAATCCAGTGGAACCAATTACAGCTCCGCTCGCCTGGCAAATCAGCCCTCAGTTTTAACCTTTTCCTGCCAGACTGAGGAGAACAAAGTCGGACTTCTTCTTCTCTGATAAAAAACATAACACTGCTCAAGCTTTGGATGTACATTTTATCTATTTATACTGAAGACACCTTCGTTATCATCTCCAAAAGGGACACACAGAGGGGTTGAGAGGAGAGGTATTCGAGGCATCTCTGTCCTGTCTGACAGGAAGATGTCTGACTGACACCAGCAGGGTCACATCAAACCTACTAGGTGACCAGAGTCAAGGCTGTTTACTGGGAAGTCACTTCAGTAACAGGTGTGTAGTTGTGTATTTACACAATACCATCAAAACTCTGTAAGAGATTAACTACAAATCACATATATGTTACATTACTGCTGACCCCTTTCTCAATTTCACAATTTCATTATTATTGAAAAGCGATCTAAATGATATTTCAATTTCAAGAATCAAAATCAAAGGCAGAATCAGCTGTTTTTTGTTTGTTTCTCTCCAGCATCACCAACTTGTGGCATCCAGCTTATGTCTGAGGAAAAAACAACATCTTCAAAGACGATATAGCGCAGTTTACCAGCCGTTATATCACACTTGATACCATATAGACTTTTTAAAGTAGAATTTGAAGATGTACATGTAAATGACAGCTGCCAATGGTCTCTTGATCTTTACAAATCAACACTTCTCTGTCAGTGTCATAGCAAAAAATATGGTTAAATCCTTAAGACCTTAAATTCAAAAGTCAAATTGAATTGTGGATTTGGAAAATCATGGCACCTTTACCCTTTTCACACAATGTCATTTAAAACAGATTTTCTTGATTTCAAAGTAGCCACTCAAGTAAATTATAGTATGAAAATCAACGTGAAGAAACATTTGCGTCAGATTAACACTCTATAGCCCAACAGTGTTTCTCAAATAGGGGTACTAGTGGCCCTAGGGGGAGTTTGGAGTACTGCAATGGGTATGTGAGATTTATATTTAAAATGTTAATACTATAATAAATACAAATATAAATGTGAGTTTGAGCAAATTACATTTTAAATCCAATGCAATCATTAATTACCCAAAACTGTCAACTGCCATAAAACCTTACAGAAGAAGAAAGCAACAAAAGCAATCACATTCAGTGTGAGTGGGAGGCCAGGTCTGGTATTGAGAGTCCCTCCCCTCCCGATGGACCACTTTGTGACCTTATTTTGGAAAAAATATGTACAGTAGTCAATATGGAAAGAAAAATATTTTCTATGATCCCGTTTGAATTATGCCATGAATAACAAATATATTTGTCAATTTAAAAGATAATTTTAAAGGCCAAGAAAATCGCAGGTCACAAGACTGTGAAGATAGATATTTAGAAAGACTACACACACAACGGTCGTGTCATCATGACTTTCTCCCTCCAAAAGCTAATGTTAACCACTGAAGCTAAGACGCCTGTGTTTTCACACCCGGATATCGTCCCACAAAAATTGGGTCTTGTTCGTTCTTTTGCTTCATGGCTGATAAAAAAGACCAGGAGTCGGTGGATAAAACAAGGTGACGGCCATGTTGGTGTTTGCGATGTATAGTCTGTAAGACGAGAGATGAAGTTCACTGAACAGTTTCACAGGAAACTACCACAAACCTACCTACTGTGACTTTCTTGACTTGAAAACGGTGTTTTAAATTGACATAGGTCATATGTGTAATTCCTGACATAATTCAAACAGGATTAAAAAATGATCTGTCTGTCACCATTAACTACCGTTCATATTTATTCAAAAGTAAGGTCCCATGGGTCAAACAGGAAGGTCAGGGACTCCACCTTTGTGGTTGAAACATAGCAGTAATACAGCTGAAAACACGGAGAAAGAAGTGAAAAAGGAAGCGAAAACAGAGTCTTAAATGGGATCAACTACAACAAGCCGGCACTCATGGCACAGCACAGTATTGTATCTCTTTATATAGGCGTCTTTTTCCTACCGGGGGATACTTGGCTGAAAAATATAAACAATATTGAAAAACAAAGTTTGAGAACCACTGCTCTGTAACAGTGAACAATCTATCACTTCTACTTTTCTGTCAACATTACATTATCATCTTGTGGTAAAGCTGTTGCAAGAGGAGACTATTTTGAAAACTGCCACTGTTAGTGCAATCAAGAATGAGCTGACATCAGGCTTGAAAGTCAACTGCTGAAAAGCACAATGCACCAAAGCTTTTCAGATTGTCCAACTGTGCTTATGGTTTGGCTTCTTATTTTGTTTTCTGGCAACATACAGTACATCAGCTCTTTAATGCAATGCTTTCGAAAAGCCAACTATATTTTTTTAAATATTGAATCTTCTTTGAATGCAGAAAGAAGAGTTTTGACAAGAGTGAAAAAAACAGGGTGAAATCCATATTTTATAAGTAATGCTCTTCTAAATTAACAAGGACAAACACACACATATATAAGTGTATGTAAATGTACATGCAGACATATGTACACACACAGTCTGTCACCACAAACACACACACACAACTGTTCTTTGCACCCTCACACCTCTTCACAGATCACATTTCATAGCAACACCAGAAATAAAGTTCCACTGGCAAAGGAGGGCTGCAGAGGAAGGAGGAGAGAGAAAAAAGACAAGAGAGGGAGAAAAACAGAAGAGAGACAGAAGGAGAGAGATGGAGGCTATCGATCGGTCGGAGTTGGCTCAATCTGGGATTGAACTTTATCACAAACGCAGAGCATCGCAGCAGGAAGCTCTCTGATACGCCTCTAAAGGAGAGAACAGAGGAATGTTCACACTCTATTCTTCCTTTGCATCTCTCATTCATTTTCATTTCTCTTTCCACCCCCGGCCGTGCCTTTTTAAAGAATTCTTTCTCACTCTTTTTTTGTTTCTTTCTTGGCTCTTACATCTTTCACTTTCTCCCTTTGTTTTTCACTTCTCTCTTGTTTCTCTCAGCGTCTCTCTCTGCCTTCTATTCCAGCGGCTGGCTTATTAGCATTCTCTCTGTACATATAATTGATTCCTCATGCCTTCCTCTTGTGAAAATGTCATTCATAATTCTGTGTGATAGCTAGCTGGCTGGCTTGCTGGCTGACTGAGTGCTTGGCTGGCTGGCTGGCTGTGAGGCAAAGTGGCCACTGACCCATTTGTACCAGATACAAAGAGACTGACAACCAAATCTGATTATAGCAACCGGACCTGGGCCCCCGGTGAAACGAATGGCCTAAGCCAGACTGAGCCTAAGCTGTCATTCATCCCTCTGTGCTTTTTACTCTATGTATTTAACCTTTATTTTACCCGTGCAGGTAAATTAACAGCGAATTCTCAGTGCTGATGAAGGGCAAATCTGAAGGAGGGAAGAGACTTTAAGGAGGTATTAAAGGGGGAAGTACTTGTGCACTCATGACCTTTTTTAGTGGTAATGGAAATGAATTAAGTGGAATTTAACTATCAATTAAACGGTCTGTGTGTGTGTGTGTGTGTGTGTGTGTGTGTGTTGTGTGTGTGTGTGTGTGTGTGTGGTGCGTGTGTGTGCACACAAGTGTTTGCTTAGCAACAGAAATGAGCAAATAGCCTCCTAACAGTTGGACCCAATTTACACACATGCACACACACACACACATTCATACAGACAGATCTCCTCTCACACACATGTTGCCTCATATACAAACATCCAGAGATGGCAAAACACTAATGCTCACTGGGGGTGTAAATAACAAACTAATTAACTAATTAAGTAACTAATAAAACAGCAGAAAATGGTGAAAAATGTAGATCAATGTGTCCAGAAGCCCAAGATGACATCCTCAAATGTCTTGTTTTGTCATAAAAGAGTAAAAAACAAGAAAATATTCACATGTAAGAAGCTAGAATCAGAAAATTTTGACTTTTTCTTCTTAAAAAATTACCAAAACCAATTAATCTATGATCAAAATTGTTGGTGATTAATTTGATAATTGATTAAGTATTGCAGCTCTAGACAACTGTAACCCATTTACACACATGCAGAGACACACACATTAATACAGATACATCTATTCTCACACACATTTTGCCACATACACACACACCAAGAGACAGCCAGACACTAATGGACACACATACATATACAAACACAAATGTAGAGCTGCAATGAGAAATTGATTATGAACCAATTATTAAATTGATTGGCAACTATTTAGATATTTGATAAATTGTAAGTAATTTTTAAGAAAAAAAAAGGTTCTCCAACTCCAGCTTCTTAAATGTGAAGATGTTCTGTTTTCCCTACTTGTTTATGACAGTAAACTCAATAGCGTTGGTTTGTGCATAAAAGTAGACATTTGAAGATGTAATCTTAGGCTTTAGGAAACAGTGATCAGCATTTTTCAGCATTTTCTGACATTTTATAAACCAAACGACTAATCAATTAACCTAGAAAATAATCAACAAAATAATCGATAATGAAAATAATCATTAGTTGCAGCCCTAACACAGGCATACACACATATACACTTAGAGACAGCAAAACTCTAATGGCCACACATAAATACACACACACAAACGTACACACACAAGCTGACAAGTGCAGATTCAGTTATATGCCACCTACACAGCAAACCATCAACAAGACCTCAAAGGCACCTGGTTGCAGCTGACAGAGAGGGAGGCGGGGTGCGTGTGTGTGTGTGTGTGTGTGTGTGTGTGTGTGTGTGTGTGTGTGTGTGTGTGTGCATAACAGGGAATCTCTTAGCCCAGACACCCCCCTCCTCCTCCCTTCACGTCTTGCTCCTCATGTTACAGTACAGTCTCTATAACTAAACAAGAGAGAGGGACAACAGAGACCTGAACTGAAAAAAGACAGATAGCAGGACAGAAAGACAAAGACAAGAAAAGACTAAGAAGCAAAGAGACATAAGGAGAGGTCAAGAGGAAAAGTAAGAGGAGGAAAGGCACAAGATAAGAGAGGCAGAGAGGCATGAGGAGACATGGAGCAAAGAGAGGACAGAAAGGACATAGAAGTGACAATCTGAGGCATAAAAAGGGGACAGAGATTGGAGACAGACAGTTGGAGAGACAGATAGACAGAAAAAGAGTCAGACAGACAGGGGAAAGAGACATAAGGACGTACTTACCGGATGCCTGCCCTGAGGGTACATGATCCCAGGAGAGGAGAGGCTGCCAGTCCGTTTGATGGCCAGGTTAGTCCCCTGGCCCTCCACTCCTCTGCCCTCCACCGGTTACAGCACAACCACACAAACACACACACTCTTACACACACACACACACACACACTCTCACACACTCAGTAAGTCCAGTCCCTGCTTGATCACAGCAGTCTTTACTCTTCCAGAGTCTTATTTTCTTCCTCTCTCTTCTCTTCTAAGGTGAATTCCTGTTGACACACAACTGAGGAGCGCTCAATCCGTCGGTTCATTTATCCAACAATGTCATGATAAAAAGGAGACTTAACCACCTTCTTCTCCTCCTCCTCCTTCTTCTTTTTCTTCTTCTCCCAGTGAAACCAAAGTCTCAGTTTCTCCTCCTCCTCGTCTTCCTCTCAGTGTCTCTCCCCCTTTTCCTCAACCTGTGATCAGTCAAGGTCCACACGTAAGTGACATGACACAGAGAATTTCATCCAGGCAAAGCAGGCAGGCTTCCCTCTTCTCCTCCTCCTCCTCCTCCTACTCTTCTCCTCGTGCCCCCTTCACCCGGCCGTCCAATGGCGAAACATACAAACATAAACACACACTCAGCTCCGTCCAAACAGTCTTCTCCTCTTGCTTTTTCCTCCTCTTCACCCTTCTCTCTGACACACTGAAGCCTCTGCCTTGACTGCTGCCGCAGAAAAGAAGAAGAAGGATAAGAAGGAGGAGGAGGAGAAGAAGAAGAAGGAGGGAGGGGGAGAAGGGAGAGAGAGAGAGAGTGAGAGCTTTGTTTTTAATCTAAATGTGGAAAAAACGCGAGAGGAAAGCAGGAAAGAACAGCAGGTCAGTGGAGGATCCAGCGGGCTTTTCAGCAGCAAGCCCTAGACTGTAATATATTGTGCCTGTTGGCTTCAACACAAACACGACAGGCTGCTAAAGCTGCTCTTAAGGTGGAACTGAGCAGATAGAGACACCCAGTCACACAGAGAGGGAGGAGAGAGAGGCAAGGCGAGAGATGGATCCCTTTTCAGTTGTGGTCAGACAGACAAAGCAATCACTCATGCACAAAGACTTAGGCTCAAACTGATATGAATCGAGATTTACACACACACAAACGCTCAGACACTCATACACAAATTCATGACAGCTATGTGGACACACTTGTTACGCAGCACACACACACAGTTACACACACACACACACAAAACAGTAATTTGGAGTGATAAGTTTATTACTCAGTTTACACGTTGCATTAAAAAGTGTCTTGGATGATTGGACAGCTAGACAGTCATGTTTTAATCGCATATAAATCCAGGTGTAAAAACAAACTGACGAACGCCACTGATCTGATGGCTCAAACGTCCTAAGGAAGTGGTCACAGACACATTGCATCCAGATGTTTGTCAAGTGTAAATACATCAGCATGTTAAACCACATATGTCAACTTGTACCTCCTTCAAACCAGAGAAACTTCATCCAAAGAACAGAAAAGTAGCCTCCCAGTCAACGTCCAGTCCAATTCTACAGTATATAAGATATATATACTGTATATATATATATAAGAATATAAGAAAGAGAACAGAAGCACTTCATTTGTTTGGGGTTTGTTTGCACAGGTTATAGATAGATTTTACTTTTAAACCACATCATGATGTTTTTTGTGTATAAAAACACCACAATCCACCCATTTGATTGTATGACCTATCTGTTGTGTACACATAATGAAAACATAGAATCAAATCAAAAACACTCACAGCTAGTGGTGGCAATCTCTTGGCACTTCACAATTTGATGTAATTCCAATTCAGTGGGCTATGATGTGATTAGAAAATGATTAAAAATGCATCTTGATGCATCAAAATGTTTGATTTTTACACATGATTTATTTTTCTCACTGTGCAACTATTTGCTTGTTTTAGACATAGTGTATTTGTAGATACAACTTGCATACACTGTGGCTCTTGTTCAGCCCGTTTTCCCTTAAATTCGTAGAGGTCAAAATGCTTCAATACATTGGCTTTTATGCCAGGGGGACACTGGTCATATTGCATCCATCTGCGGTTGCTCACGCTCACCCATTTTCACAAAAACTGAAAAAGCAGCCTAGTTTTGAACATAAACACACTGCACATGTTTAAGTCCATCTTGTTTCACCATCAAATTGGCTCAGACATAATGAAAGTACATCACAGTCTTCCACAGTCTTTTCTGCAATTCATAATCTTTCAGGAATCGCAATGCCTCTAAGAATCTGTTTTTTCCCACAAACCTACTCAGAGCATGATTATTAGAAATATTAACAAGTAACCATGATGTGTTTGTCAAGTAATGCGCCATCAGATTATGACCTGAATTCAGCTCATATAAACCAGTAAAAATGTCAGTTGAAATAAACAGACTATTGCCTTAATCTGGTAAAAAATTAAATCAGGCTAGTTAGCATGCATGCCGCTTGATTTCCCATGTCTACAGAAGCATCATGATGAGAGACATTATGCAAACATAGAAGGGATGTACTGTTTATGAATTTCTGGGACCACAGATATGTTTAAAACAGCAATATGGCTGATAGCTGATGCCCAGTGATTTGAGGGGGGATGAAAGGAGATGCCATTCCCCTTATTAGCAAAATGACCAAAACACATCCCCCTTGTGAACCTGCCACCTCCCTCTTCATCCCCGAGCAGCAGAGAGAGTGCTGGGACAGACGGGTTGTTTTGTTGAATATATTAGAGTATATGTTAGAGTCTATGGCCCCGGCCATGGCTCTGAAATAAGTGTGCAGTGTATTGCAAAATCCATGGAGCTGTCCGTGGTGCTGAAGTAGCAGATAGATTTGTAATTGTGACCTTTTCGGAGTACCACTCTTCTGTCCTGGATCTAAAATATAAAAAATATATAAAATCATTATGTATAAAATATGAAAATCATGGCACCCTTTGCTCTCTTACATCATACCAGAGTTATGTCCAGCCAGTGGTCTCTTCTCCAAAACAGCAGCTGGGTATACTAGATACTAATGTCCAAGTCCAACTAACCAACACAACATTTAGTGAGCGCAAAATTGATGCAACGCAACAGATACATCAGCTTCTGCCATTGGTGAATGTCATCTTATTTGCCAGTAGGCTGATTGCAGTGAACAAGGTGAAAATCAGCTGATACTGATGTTCAGGCCAATAAATCGGTGCATCCCTATACAGAAGTATGTACAATGTGGCTACGGTTGATTTGTACACTATCTGGATATAAGTAACATGCCAGAAAAACAACCTGTGTACACACAGTAAAGGTGTACTATCCCAAACCTTTACGCAGATCTAAGTGACTTACTCAGGAACACAGACACATGACTGCTGGTGAGAATCTCACTTTTAGACACAGGACAGGATGGCCTCTCTAAACAGACTCTTCACCATCAAACATATTAGATATTTCCCAATATACTGAAGCAAGTGTTAACAACAGTAAATTATTCATGATACATTTAAGTACCTATTAATGTTTCTATGGCTGCTCTCTATTTCCAGGTGATTTTATACAATGTTGATAATACTCATACCACATTCAGCTCGCACATTAGCCGTTATGATCACCTGATGGTGGGTGGTCTTTAGGGGAAAAAACACTTGACGCAGGAAGTGACTGATTGTACTTTTCCTTGAACAGCAACAGTGGTTTGTTTCAAATAAACGGAAGAACAGGGCAGTTTCCAGAAACAAAAAAACAAAACAAAAAGACATCCACCAAGAAAGTGGGCTACCTACAATAGAAATTCCAAGAAAATGGACATTATAGTAGGGGTCACACACTGTGTAGTGATATCTGGCAAAAGTGCAGCACAGAAACACCATAGCTACGTCCACTTACCGCCAAAGATGTCATCAAAATCAATAAGTCGAGTATCTTGAGGATTACCACTGTAACACCCCACAAATAACCCCGCTACAGCGAGATAAAAATGTCTGTCTGCCTACTTTTGACTGCTGGCTCCAGTGCACATGTTATTTACAGGACTGCCCAGAATGGACCTGAACCAACTAAGACCTGGTATTTAAAGCCTTTCCATGTACAGTACACCAGCCTGGCTGGGCCGTCTTTTGGCGCTGTTTATAATGAGTTTATCCAGGGCAGCTCTGCCTTTGAACTTGATCAAACAGCCATTAATCCGACACTGTAAAATCGGACACAGTCAGTCTTGGCATCCATGGAGGGTTTCCAGTAAGACAGAAACTGCATTTGATAACAAGCGGGTTAGCCAGAGGGCAGCCCCAAAGCCTCAATTAAGGTCACATACAGACATCCTATTATCCAATGCAGTCTATTACTACACACTATAGATCCTTTTGAGGAAAGCCTAATGCTGGCTTATGTTAACCTTGCAAAGTTTGTTTGAATCTGTACTGTGACTAATTTAGCATTTCCCCCCAATATCTGATGGTAAGAAACCACTGTGCTATTTTCAGTGAGAAGAATGTAAAACTTTGTCTGGATATTAGAAGGGAAGTGGGTGGATGACTAATTTAGATTTATCTGGTTTACACAGAAGAGGGGCAGGTCTTGGACACATTTAAAGAAAAAAACAGTGCTGTATCAACCTGAAGTCGCAATGAACACAGTGATAAAGGTCTTTATTAACAGCATCAGATCACTAATATTAAGCAGGCTGAAACTATTACCCAGCAAGCAGGATTTATACATACATTCATTTGTAGCTGACAGAGGACGAGGTTGTGCAAGTGCTGAATTTGTTGTGTATTTGTTAATTAATTAGCAGATTAAACAAATATTTGTAAGTTAATTAATATTATATAATGAGTAAAAGTAAAAAACGGTAATACAACTATGATACTATCAGATTTGTCAATATTATCATTGTGGCTTCATAAAATGAATGTATTTCTTAATTGCAAAATGGCTCCATTTTACTTTTCTAATTACATTTACTTGTGTCTGTCATGACATCTCATAGTTGATTTATTTTGCATTTTGTTCTATTTAGACTCCATTTCATACACTCTGCAACTTGAAATATCAATATATACCTCTATTTACCACTACTACTACTTAAAAAAAAGCAATGTCACATTCATCAGCTGACAAATAAAAATTTCAATCCATAAGTAATGAAGCACGACCTTGTTAAATTATACAGTACACACTTAGAGGTTTTGCCACTTCAACTTTAATTGGTTTGGTATGACCTATAGCTTTCTGTTAGCTAATGTTAGCAAACTTTTAAAATATACTGCTGCTGTGTAAAGCATGTTACAAAGTCAGTTCACTCACTTCTCTACTTCTGCTACTGTCACACTACATTTTAGCCTGTCACAGATTTCATTACAACATTTTAATGACTTCATCACCAAAGTAAAAATGTAGACATGTTACTGCTTGTGATCCTGTTCCACTCGCTATTATTCAGGTCACCTTACAATGATGTCTTTAAAGCAACTAACACAGGAGGATCCTAGAAAACTAAGGTGAATTCAATGTACTATGTCATATAATTACCACTCGTGGGCACAGTGATCACTGCTTTACAAAAGTTACTTAAACCTGCTACTACAAAGAGTTTTTAACTGGTTATGAAACGGTCTCAGTTAAATACTGATGACTCTACATGACCTACATAAGCAAGGCCATCTGCAAGAAAACTGGCTATTTCTATATAGTTATTCTTAATGCCTGCCACCTGGTCAGATTTGTGAAATCAGATGAACTAAGTCTGTTTACATTTTCCCCAGCCAAAGTTACAGTGGTACATTAGCCAGTTAAATGACAGAAGGAGAAGATTTTTATTTAAATAATTTTATTTTTGACATTATATTTTGTGGTTATGGCAGAGGAAACACTACCACTTTTGTCCACAGGGGCCTCCGAAAATAACTAAAATATGACAGCTTCTTGTCTTTCTTGCTTTCAGCCACGTTTCATTCACATACCCTCAGCCCTTGGTATTACAAAACAGCATACGTCGCAGGCCACTTGGACAGCAGAGGGAAAGTGGTTGGGGGATTTAATTGGAATGCACTTGCCCTTACAGTCAGTAGTTACAATGGATCGTTGACCAGTCGTGTCTGCAGCGCTTTATCGTGCCAGGTATTTCACAATAATTACTGATGCCTTTCAGTAAGGAGCTCCGTCTCTTTGTTCTTAATACCATAATAACATAAATAAATAATTCAGTAACATGGGTAATTCTAAATTCAAATAATGGAGAATTGTTCTAATCAAGTAGGCCTGATTGCATAAACCAAATTCCATAGCATGATTACTCTTACTGATTGATTATCTGGGTATTGTTACCTACATTTGCAGATTATCTGCTCAGACATTCTTTCTGTTTATTTCAATCACAACCATTTGTTTTAAATACTGTAAATCAGCAGCTTGTTGATATCATAGTAGAAGTGGCGAGAAACTGCAATGCACATTTGTTGGTCTGCAGCGCTGAGTGACCACTGTTGTTGAATTTTCCGGAGAAATGGAAAGACACTTGCCATCGGCAGAGATTCCCCGGAGGGCAAGTGCAGAGGGGAATCCAACAAGGGCCTGTTGAAGGACTAATGAAACGCAGCCTTCATGTCCCTTTAAAGACAACTTTGAAAGAGATGCAGTGAATGTGCCAGACTAACATAAAAATAAATAAATAACCCACAGAGCAGAAGCAAGAGCTCTCATTGGTCAGCATTATTCTCAATGGGGATCGACCATAGTTGTTTTCAGGACTGATACCAATTATTAGAAATCAAGGGCACTGATAATAAATATAACCAATATATGTACATTTGCAGTAAAAATGGAGATTTTAGCCAAACAACTTCTGTGACTTTCCACTCCCACTATAGTTTGGAGACTTTTTACTATAGGTTACATTTAGTTGATAACTTCAGGTACTTTGCAGATTCAGATTATTGATTGCCTCATTGACAGATAGTGCAGTGTGGGACATTGACTGCATCAAAGATAAAATATGGGCATTTTTTCAAACAAAAAACAAAAAACAACAACAAAAAACAATTCTGGTAATTGTAGGAATCCTGAATATCACATAATCGGCCAGGCTGATAATCGGTCGACCCCTTATTCTCAGTGTTTGAATCTATCATCGTTCTCTGTGAATCCTCCATAACTTGGGCCTTGCAGCATTGACAGAGTTGTCTTAAACTCAAAAGGTTTGAGACTAATCATGTGTGGAGTCAGATGCCAACAGCTGTCAAAAATTGCACACAAATAGCACCGCCATCTGCCTTACATTTCCACTAGTAAACATCCATCCATCCATATTATTCACATCCAATCCATTTAACCTGTAAAGAGTCGCACGGGGCTGAAGCCTACCCCACAACCCACTGGTAGAGAGGTAAACCCTAAACAGGTCACCAGAGCACCTTCACATCTACAGTACAAGCAATTTCAAGTAGGAAAAAATGCAAAACTTCAGAATCTAAAAGGACATCCTTACAGACAAGGACTGAACATGCTAACTTCACAAAGAAAGTCACAAGCTGTCCAAGAGCCAAGGGACTTCATGCTGTGAGGCGACAGTGCTAACCATCACTTGCTCAAAAGAGCCATTACAGTCCAATGGGTAGATTGCCATCAAACTGAGTGAGGAACTTTGTGCTTCCCAGAGGATGAATCCTTTCCATTTTGGACACTCTTTAAGCTTTCTGTACAGACCTTTCACTTTATCTTCCTCTTTCCTGCCTTTCTTCCCATCTGCTTTCATTCAAAAATCTGTCTTTCAGCTTTCTCTTTCACACAAACACAGACATACTGTACACCGTCATTCACTGGCACCCCCACCACCAACACCACCATTCCCCATGTAGCTCATTGTACTAATCGGCATTATCTAATTGTCTAGAATGGATTATGCAGGTAATTATTCCCCCGACTCCTCACACTGGGTTTCAGAGAGACAGATGGGCAGGCATACAAACACACAGACAGACACAGACATCATCACAGTCCAGAAGTTCAAAGCTTGCAGTTCTTCATAACTTCATAATACTGCATTGATCTTTAGTGAGTTTCCACAGCAACGCAGTATGTGGTGAGACGTTTTTGTCAGGTCATGTTGACAATGTGAATGCCAACAAACTGCATCACTTTTTGGTATAGTTTGAAGATACAGAATGACACAGATTTTAGCTGTAAACTTTAAGACATACATCTAAATTTTGGTTTGGGTACAGTACAGCAAAAACTTAAAAAACACAGAGGGCTACGTGACATTCTTTTATTGCAAATGTTTCTAAACAAACAAAAGACAAACTGTTGAGACATATAGTTGCCAATTTAAACTTAATTTTACCAAGAGATGTGGAAAATTAAGAAAATAAACTGCAGTTTCTCCATAGGTTTTGAATGCAACAAAAAGAGTGCCTTTTACTGACCTCTGCCTTTGTAACGCATGAGGAAGTTCAGGGATAAAGGCTGAGGGGATCGACAGAGGAGTGTCAGCAACTTCAGAGTGATGGTCAGCATCTAAAGCACAGGGGAACAGAATCAGCTGCTGCCACAGGCACAGTAAAGACACATAATCTCAGCCCTCAAAGCCCTAAAGTGATATTAGCTGACTACCTAAAATGAACACATAATAGGTAATAGCAATAGTAAACATTTCTAGTGGAATGACAACACTCATTTGTGTCAGCAGGCAGATTAGCTAAATAACCCCAACTGGTCTTCATCAGGTTACTGTCTATAAATGACAAGGGCCATTAAGCTCCCATTGCCAAGGACAGTTTTACCAAACTAAGGAGTCCTGGATGTCCACAGGTTCAAACTACACAGGACAGTTTCAATGCAGGGACAGTTAACCATGAAAACAAGAAGGCATACTTTCCTCATACCTGTAGCGCGACGTATCCATCTAGATTTTTTGGGTGAAAGTCAGCAAGTTTTGGAGATATTCGCTATAGAGATGTCTGCCTTCTCTTGAATATAATGAAAGTATGTGGCACTGGGTGTGTGGTGCTCAAAGTGCAACAAATTCCGTTTGAAAAACTCAACAGCAATGTCTGTCTTCAGAAGTCATTACATGGTTACTGTGTCACTGCTCAGAAGACAGCGTGCATGTAGTCATGGACAAGAGGCTTGTGCATGTAGAGGGCATGTTGATGCATGTTGAGTTTTTCACAGGGACTTTGAGCACCACAAGCCCATACTTCCATTAAATCGGAGAGAGGGCAGACATCTCTACAGCCGATATTTCCACATGTCAGCAACTCACACCAAAACAAGTAAGAGTAAAAATATGTGTTTTTGATTTGGGGCTGAACTGAACTAAACTAAATATCTGGGACACATCATCACTGATGATATGACAGATGATGAAGATATGAATAGACAGCGTCGTATTTAATATATGCAGGCAAATTTGTTGACCAGAAGATTTTCCTGGTGTTCTGAGAGGGTGAAAGTGGGTTTCTTCAGGGCTTACTGTACCCCTTTTTATACTGCGCCTTTATGGGTTAAATTTAAGAAGGCCAGCATCCGCAAACTTCAGGTTGCGTATAATGATTTGTCTGCGTATTTTGCTTGGTAAACCAAGATGGTATAGTGCAAGTGAACTCTTTTGTTAAGTACAAGTTATTACTTTTCGTGCTCTTTTGAGACGATTGATGTTCAAATTTATATGTCGACTTAACAGTTCTTGTAATGCTCTGCTATATGGAAACACTGGTATGACTGTCTCTTTTAATATTGTTGTATGTTTGTTTGTCTTTTTTTAATGGACCTGAGTCTAAATAAAAAGATTGATTGATTGTCCCTTTAAGCTAATATAGTAAATTTGATACAGAGAGTACATAAAAATGTCTATTCTTACTGCTCCCTACACTAAATGCTTCAATTCATCCAGGGTTAGACAGCAAAATTCTGTCTAAAGATACAGAAAAAGATACAAGACAAAAAACGCCTAATGGATACTAGGTCTCGTGTTTTCCTTAAATGAAGACTGGCAACCCCTGTTTGACAGAGTTGACAAAAGGTCGTGATAATTTTGTCAGTTTTTATTGTAAACCTAACAAACTGTGCAACAGAAAAACAATTGTTAGCTTGCTTCCCAAACTTAGCCTACCTAGCTAACGGAACGAAGGCTAATTTTCACACCAGTTGGTAAACGAAAGATTACAAAAAATACAACCAGAGCAGCACAATTTTTACATGAACTTGAACCTTTAAACCAAAAAATAAGAGTTGGTGGAGTAACTTACATTCAAAACAGGTCACCTGTCAGTTAGGTAACTGTCCATGTCTTGTTGCTACTTTTTCTTATATCAACAACAAGCTCTAAAGGTGAGGGAAACTCAAGTTTGATACGCACACATCTCAATTTAGACTGAAAGAGAGAACAGCAGCAACTCCTCCGTTCCACCTTAAAAGCTCTTCCTTGTCTGAGGGCTGTCTCTGTATTCTGATTGGCCGGAGGGATGCCTTGCTCTAACCAATCGTTCTAAGGGTACCCCACGTTGGGTCCTGATGTCATGGGCCAATCGGACCAATCGCGAGCCGACCCGGCCGCTGAATGGGTGTGGGCGGCGGCGGGGGGCGGAGGGGCGCTGAGGAGTCTGTGGGGATTGTGGGCATTGAAGTCCCAATTATTCTGTACACACACACACACACACACACGCACACACACACACACACACGCACGCACACACACACACACACGCACAAACACGCCCGCGCCCGCTGTCAGTCACGCTACATAAATGCTCAGTAAATTCCGCCGTTAATTTCTATTTCTACTGCGCACGCACGCGCACACACACAGTCTACAGTACACACACACACACACACACACACAAAGTGAGTAAACACCTCACCTGTGAGTGAAGTCCGGTCCAATTTTTTTTTTCTTCTTTATTCCACTTCCAACATTGAATCAAAATAAGTAAAAGAGGGGCCTTCACATGTCTAAAATTAAAATAATAAGGAACAACATAAATCATAACCTAAAAGGAAATGGGAAGTCAACAGTGACACACAACCTGCAGTGTCTGTGTTCCTGCTTTCAAATACTACAGTCAATTTACTCCTGTTATGAACCAGACCAGAAAGAGAAGGGACTAATTTCTTATTAATTATTATTCCAACTTTACACAAAGTTACATTTGTTTAAAGTAGAGCCTGACTGATATATCAGTTGACTGATATTATCGGCCCAATATTGGCCCATCACAACTATATCAGTATCAGCATCAGCAGATATATTGTCTGATATGCACCTATGAAAACTTCTTAATAACAAAACATC
This sequence comes from Lutjanus campechanus, assembly GCA_027495735.1. NCBI lineage: Eukaryota > Metazoa > Chordata > Actinopteri > Lutjaniformes > Lutjanidae > Lutjanus > Lutjanus campechanus. Next base: position 27,233 of record JAJHUR010076537.1, on the reverse strand, counting down.
AAAACAAAACATAATGCGGATTATTTCTAGGAAACATTTTATGTATATTTGATCCCTTTTCTTAATTCAGTTTTAATATAGCCTATACATATATTTTTCTCTATTTGTGTTATTTTATTTAGTTATTTGTAATTTTTAAAGATACTGGGAACAATTTACTGCTTCAGTGCCCTAATATAATTTTGGACATTAATGTTTATTATTAAACTGTAAAATATCAATAAGTGGCACAGAAGTGGCACATTTTTGAGAGATCACTGCAGAAAATGTGTTTATGTATATTCTATATTGTGTATATTATATTCTGTATTCTGTAAAGAATATTGGCCGATATATCGATATCAGATTTTTTTTTTTTTTAACTTCCTAATGTCAGTATTGGCATCAATGCCAAAAGTCAATATCATTCAAGCCCTAATTCATTGTAACAATATTTTACTGTGAACAGCAAACACATATCCTTTATCAATAACAACCAGTATTTAAATGTTGGATAAATGAGTCTGACACCATCAGACTGAAAACTGATCTTGTGCATTGTTGCTTTTGTCCCTCTCTGTCGGAACAAATGTAACAGTTGAATAAAACGACCACAAAACAAATAAGTACTTAATATTTCTGGAATACAATGCTCATTAATGCTTCAGTTTGTCCTCTAAGCAGATGACCATGTTACTCTCTAATCGATTTATCGTGTTAAATGTCATAATTGCATGAAATTGGTCCAATGCATCAAATCAACTTTAATCACCTCTCACAGTACATGTCTCCTCACATTAAACATTCTGACAGGCCCCAGCAAACACATCTGGAGTGATGAGATCTCTGTTGGTCTTCCTAACCCTAATCTGGGCATTTACTGCAAATACAATGAGCAAAGAAATAAATCCTTAACAAAGTAACACCATGTTACTTTTGTCCCTCCTCTGTCCCTGTCGACTTTACCCTGGCTACCTAAATCCTCGCTGATACCTAGCCCACAGGCAGGTCTAATGTTTTGTAGTTTTGACTTTTGAAGTGAAAAAACAAACAAACAGTTTTTCTACTATAACTCTAGCAAAACTGATTGGATTGGGCTGATTTTCAGCTGTGAACTCAATGACAGGCTCTACTTTGTGTGGACTTCACAACATGTTGAGGAAAGGTCCGTGTTGCAACTGCCTTCACCCCTGCTTTTAGCCCTGCTCTACTCCTAGCTCTAGTAAGAAAGTAGGTACAGTTTCAAAAACACAAATAGAAATTGCACACACGTAAGCACAGTCCCAATGACCCAAGCAATCGATTGTTTTGGAGTCCTTTGCCTCATTGCTGCTCATATTCTGTTCTTTCTCTGTTTTTTCTATATGTAACACATAGAAACACACACACTCCCTCTCTGAGCTCCTTGCCTGTTCCATACATCTCATTCCAGGGTGATACTGTGATATTTGGTGTGTCTCAACACGCTTTGCCATGATAGCTCCCATCACAGACCACATTTTATAACACTGCTACTGCTGTGGAATAAAAATAAAAACCTGCTGACTTCAATTTTGCTCACTGTCTTGTCTCTTCTTGTGTGCAGGGCTGACGTAAAGCTTTATGGACAGGGTACATGCATTTTTCTCTCAAAGAGGATAATGTCATATTCATGAATGTATGGCTGTGGAATGTAATATGCATGGCGGGGAAAAAGGTCCTGACTGTTGCTGCTTATCAAAGGAAACATCCATGCTGGGGCCCAGTGAGATCATCGCAGACCAGGATGTTCAGTGCATGAATACGTAATTGGCATTTTCTATGTAGGCCTCCCTGCTCCTCCTCAACCTGCCTCACCCACAGAACATCTTCTTCAGTTAGTGATTTTGAGTGCCCCTTGATGGTGGTGATAGTAAGCGAGGGTGTTTTTGACCTGATATGAAGTGTGTAATGTGCAGCTGCATTGCCTGCATGCTCTGTTGAGGCTGCTGTTAATGGAGAAACTGGCATCTCTGCTTCTTATGCAGACGGTTTATCCCTGATGGTTGTCTGGAATCAGTCATTTGATCTTTGACTGAAAAAGTCTGGAACCCAAACCTGACATTCACCATTGTTGATTTACATTATTTGAATTGAGACGCATGTAATATTAAACTGCTTTGTAGCTTTGCATGGCATCAAAGTTCTTTTGTTGTTTTGTTTGAAATGTTCTATTTAAAAGCCTCTTGAAAGAGTAATGTCTGCACACTGGACACGGACTCTGATTTTCAGTTGTATTAAATGCTAATTAGCTTCTTCTGTACCTTATGTTAAAATTAATTATCTTGAATTCAGTTCAATTTTCTTCCGCCTTGCTCTATTTCACTCTATTCAACTGTGAGTGTGAAAGTTACTTATTTTATCTGGACCTTTCAACATGGATGGATTACTGAATGAGCCTACTTCATGGGCACAGGCCCAGGGGCCCAAGACAAAACAACTACAAAGGACACACAGCTCCACAAGGAGACATGAAACAATGAGAACAAGATGTAAAATAAACAAGATGTAAACAGAAAGACAAAACAACGACAAAGGGACACAAAGCTACCACAAAGATACACAAAACAATCACAAAGGGGCACACAGCTACAACAAAGAGAAACAAAGACCTATAAAGTGACACAAAACTTCCATAAAGAGATGCAAAACAACTACAAAGATACACCCAACAACTACAAAGAGACACAAAGCTTCCACAAGAAGACACGAAACAACTACAAAAAGAACAAAAACATGCACGAAGAGGCAAACGCCTTCCACAAAGAGATACAAAACAAGCACAAAGGGACACAACTACCACAAAGAGAGATAATAACGACAACGAGACACAAAACTATCACAAAGACATATAAAACAACTACAAAGGAGCACACAGATACCACAAGCAACAAAGGGACATAAAAGTATCCCAATGAGAGACAACAAAACAGAGACAGTGTCTCTTTCAATCTGTGTGTGCTCCTATAGAGGAGGGGTGGGGGCCCTTTATATGTTGGTACCCAGGGGTCTGTTGTCTCAAAATCTGCCAATGCCTTTCAACCACATCTCACCAGCCTCATCAGCAGATGGAGTTTTCCAGTTGTCATCACTGGTCAACCAATAAGAACATCTGCAGATGAGGACTATGACATGGTATGCAGTAAACTGTGGGGAAAAGCTAGTTAGCGGTTGCTGAGTTAAGATTTGTTTGTCAAAATCTCTATTGTTATTTTGTACTTTGTTCTGTTCTTTAATAAAAGGATATACGAGTATGAAATGAAAGATGAGGACAGAAATCCATCACCAGCTGACCTCCTCTCTCTTAAACACACATGCACACAAACACACATGCACACGCGCACACACAGATACACACACAGTTGTCAGTCAGTGGTCGGTCGGTCAGTGAAATGCTCTGCAGATCTTCTCTGACTAATCCACGCAGTAATAAGAAACGGCAGAGAGGGAAACCCTATCCTTGTGATGTGGGATTCTGGATAAACTCTGGTCTGGTTTGATGGTGGATAAATAGATGCCTATTCACACACACTGGCAAACACACACAACCGTTTGCACACACATACCAGCAAACCCTCACACACACACACGGGGCGAATAAAACTGCCATGTGTATGTACCTGCGGTGTGTTACAAGTCCCTGAGCGCCTGCAAACACATGTGATCCCCTGACCTTGTAGTGCAAACATTTGGCTATTCTGTGTATGGATATATGTGCCTGTGTGTGTTTTCTTTTGTGTGTCTGCTTGTGCGTGCCTTGACGTGTCTGGGTGTGATTGTGTGTGTTTTTGCAAGATCAGTGTGACTTCCTGGCTGCGTGCGTAGCGGGTCCGTATGTGTGGGACATGTGCAGTAACACTCTGAGCCATAATTAGCTTCATCCAACTTATTTCCTGCTCCTGGCTGCAGGAAAGAAACTGTGTCAGTCTTGTGCATGTGTGTGTGGACACTCGTGACATTTTTCTGTTGTTTCAGCTTCGTGTTCAGGCGCATTGTGTGTCAGTGAACATTGCAGGACATGAAGTTATTTTCTATACCTTTTTTAAGACATAGTGCGCCAGTTTTAAGACAACCCAGCGGGACAATTATCCTGAGCAGGAAGCTAAAGCAGCCACTGAGTTCTTCATGGACAAACACTGTAATGGCCTTGGCTGACCACAGCAGTCAGTGGCTGATTATGTGTTGCACTCTTTCAGCAAGCACAGATGATGATAATGGACGATTTAACAAAAAGAAAAAAACAAAGTTTTAATTCTTATGTTCTATTACAATACAAACCCCTCAAATACCATAACTGAAGGCAACAATTATGGCTATTTCTGACATTCAATGCCGAAAACTTGTAACACACTGTGTGCATGTCAACTGCCGTATGATTTAAATAATGGAAAGATTTTTGTCATGACTTTTAGAATAGGGTTAGGCTTGGACAACTAAAGCAGCTGGTTAAGGTTAGGGAGAAGCCATGCCCATAGTTATTAAAAATTACAAACATTTTGCGGGTTTGTGATGGGAGGAAAACTTGGGTCTGCTATGCAAGTCAATTTTATTTATACAGCGCCAAATCATAACAGAAGTTATCTCATGGCTCTTTTCATATAGAGCAGGTCTAGACTGTACTCTTTATAATATTATTTACAGAGACCCAAAAGTTCCAACAAAGACCAAACAACTGAGGCAACAGTGGTGAACAACTTCCTTTTTGATTGGCAGAAAACTCAAACGCAGAACCAAGCTCTAGGGTGTGCTACGACCAAAGGCATACCATTCTTGTACTGGTAATATCAACGTTTGCATCGGACATAATAAACTGGGAGCTGCAGAATCATTCAAAACAGACATCATTCTTAGGGATATTCTGATGGTTGCACTTATTAATGATCAGACTAAAGGTAAAAATCCCATGAAACAGGAAGGAAAAATAAGATGGGATCAGTTCAGAGCTGACAAAGGAGCAAAAGACATGAAATGTCTGCTGATGTTATTGGGTCAAAGACTTCAGGCAGCAATTAAATATTAAATATGATTTCTTTTACTGTGGAATGATTTAAATCAGCTCCCAAGTCAGGCTCAGTCAAGTGTTTAAAAACATCTGAAAAACACTTTTTAACTTTTTAACTTTTTATTACTTGAGGTTCATGTTTTTTGAGATATTTGTGTATTTTGGTATGATTATTTGGGTGGACTGATATTTCTTTTGTTGTTTTCTTTCTATATAATTTTTTTTCTTTTAATACTAGTTTTGTCCATAATTTTTCTTTTCTTCTTTTATTACTTCTTTGTATCATTTTTTTCTCTTATTTTCATTGTACCTCTCATTTTTTATCTGTGGGAGACCTATGCTATAAAAAGAGATTTAAGATTCTGAATCTAAAATATTTAGACTTAAAATCGTAATCAGTAATTGCATTTTGCATTGCATTTTGATTTGCTCCAATTTATAACAGTGGGAGATCCATGACAAGCCTTGTAGGCCCTTGGCCTCCTCTGCATATTCTTGTTATTATTTTTATTGGTTTGCTTATGTTTTTTAATATGTGCTGAATAAATGAAATCAATCAATTAAAGAGCAGCAAATAGTCTTGCTAGTGGTGCAACAGCACACTGCCTTTTCTCCATGTAGTATGTACCATGTAGTGAGAGTTACTCTTTATTTCACTTGTCCACTTATTTTAGGCACTTCATGACCAGTCCATTCTCATTGGCAGGTCGGCAAATATTGACGTTTTGTCATTCACCTCACTGCACAAGGTATCTAGCATCTGTATGAGACGCACCAGACTTTCAGGTAAGTTCAATGTAGCCTAAACCCGTCTGCATCAGGTGACATAGTATAAAAAGTAGGAAATGAAGGCTCAAACAGACACAGGACTTTGACCCAGGACGACAGCCCAGAGTTTGCGCCGTGTGTGACCAAAAATCAACATTCAAGTTATTTAGACATGATGCATGTAACGTAAGATACTTATTTTAACCCAAACTATGTTTCTTTTTTTCAACCCTGGCATTACCTTGTGCATCAGTATGGGATGCAGAGCGGCGTGACAAATACATTGGAATTTGACAACCTGGGATGAGAACAAATTGTTAAAATTGAATCAATTCCTCCATTATTCACATGACATGGATGCAAATACCCTTAAATTAAAGCTGAAAGATAACACTATAACCTGAGTCACATGGTTTGACTTCAAGTCCAATGTGCCATGAGTATGAAGCCATACACTAGGAAATGTGTTCCCATCCTACTATCAATGAACTGAGACGCATAAAGATTGAATCTCTAGGAAATAAGGCAACTGAGCATAATGAAGTCAGTGTCAGTCACTGTCTTCTCCTGACATCGACAGAAAGAGAGACAGGATCAGAGAGGCAGCTGCATGTTGCAGACGTACATGTGCATCCCAGTAGACCTGTTCAAGTTAGCCCAATGACATTTATTTTATATATATATATATATATATACTATATATGCATGTTTTTTTCTATATGTGAGGTCGTGATCTTGCATGTAGAGGCTTCTTTAATTTTTTTGTAGCTCTATATGTTATTATGTGCATATGGATGCCTGTTCTGTGTCTGTCAATGTACATCTGATGAGCTCTAATGTGTGTGTTTGTCAGTGTGCTCTTCTGCCTTAATGAATGAGTGTGTATGTAAGTATATGGTGTATGTATGTTAACGTGTGTATTATGAGTAAGTGTGGGTGAAGTGCATTAGTACACTGTAAGAGTTTGTGTGAATCATATATGTGCGTGTGCCATGTGAGGAGAGTCTGTACGTGCAGTGTGTTCTTGTGCATGTGCTTATACAACATATGTGTGTCGGTTGGTGTGTGTGTGTGTGCCTATCACACATTGTGTGTACGTGTGTGTGTGTGTAGCGCAGTTTTTTTGTGTGTATTTTCATGTGCATAATTTACGTGTGTGTGTGTGTGTGTGTGTGTGTGTGTGTGTGTAAAGTCCCTGCAGGCTGTAGTAGACTGTGATCAGCCTGCTTGGCACAAGACAATAGTGTGACTAATAGGGACTGAGGCAGACTGCAGTGAATAAAATACCTCCTCCTCCTCAGTCATCACCTCTCTCTGTCTTTGCTTGAGTCTCTCCTGAATGCATGCAATGATATTTAAAGGGATAGTTTCAATTATTTGAAGTGGGGTTGTATGAAGTATGTCTTAGTGGTCAATGTATTACCTTCAGTGGACGCCGGTTGTCTATAAGTTTACTTGCTGGTCCCTACCTTAAACTTATTGTGTAATATGTTAACACACTGGTCTGCCACTGCCTCAATTGGTTTGTTTGTTTGTTTGTGTTAGGATTTCACAGGCTTTTTGGGGGATTATTGCTGCCAAAAATGCTCAATTTCACAGCAGCTTTTTGAAAGAATTGTGATGTTTTTAGGCATTTTTTGCAATGAAATTACAAGAGCAAGTGAAAATTACAAAAAAAAGTTGCAGGGTTTTTTGTATAATTCATTAAAAATCAAAGGCAACTTGTTCTGAAGAGAATAAAAACAGGGTTATGAGATTTCTAAGTGACCTTACCAAAAACCCTCAGGATTACAATTATTCTAACAAAATATGCTGTATTTGAAAAAGTGCACCTGGGGGGTATTACACAAAAAAGTCAAACCTTTTCAGAGCTCAAACTCAGTCAAAACAGCAAGCACAAAATTATGAAATAGAAAAGTGCACATCTAGCATTGATAGATTTCAATAACAATTTTCTTTTTAGTACCTGTGACAAAATAAAAAAATAAAAATACAAAAAAATAATAAATAATAAAACACTGAGTCGGGTCATTGAGATGCATGACATTTGCAAAGGGGGCTGCGATGACTGGTGGAACTTGCATGATTGGTTAAAACTGTGGAAAAGTTGAGTGATTGGACAAAATTGCAAGGTTGTGCGGAATTCACAGGGATTGGCTGAATTTTCATTAATTGTTGCAATTACAACATGGCAACTTCCTGGAGTGGCTGCTTTTAAAACACAAAAGCCACACATTTACACAAACAAACTAACACATCGAGGCAGTTGTAGACCAACAACTCTCATGCTCTGCAATGTAAAATGACTGATTTCACCGATGGAGTTTAGTTGGAATGGAGAGAGATCAATATTTGGCTTTATATGGCAGCCATTTCCCATCAAAAAAGGCGTTCTGATGGCAAAGTAAAACAGTGAAAATATTCCGAATATAGAATATACTTGAACTGATATAGATTTTTTTGGGTGGACCTCTTTGAAGGTGCTAAAATACCTTTTGTTGCTGTCCCTGTCTACAGCAATTCATTGCTTTGCTTCCATGCTGGTGCTCCTCTCTGCTTCTCCAAACTGGGGGAGTGCCAACTGGCATCTACTGTAGGTAACACACTGACTATGGATGAGTACCTCATACGATCCCACTTAAAATAATCCAAACTATCCCTTTAATTCTCACTTTTTTTTTGTCACACAAGCTTAAGCGTAAACATTTACAAATCCCCAAAACACACAAAGATGCATTAATATTTTTTTCATTCACTAACAGTGCTGTGTTTTCAAAGTCAACAGCATAAAACAGAACCCCACTGAGCTAATACTTTCACTGGAACATTGACATTTCCTGTGTGTGTGTGAGAGAGAGACCTCATGTGCTACTTCATTTGTGCCTCTGCGTCGTTTTTTCTTTTCTTGATCATTTCCACTGGCACCGGGCAAATAAATCCATGCAGCTCTTTACTTTGTGATAGCCGGCCATTTATCCAGCGGCAGCAGCACAGCGCAGACTCACTGTGTTTTGTTTTCCATCCCTGCATGCTGATCTATACATCCTGCATACCAAAATGCTTTCCCCTCGATTTCTCACACTCCCGGTCTTGTCTTTTCTTGAACTCAGTATGTCTCATTGGACTGGGAAAAAATTGTTTTATCGATATTACTAATCAAACAGCAATATAAATATCTTACTCTGCCTTTTCTTTTTCCTCTCTTTTCCTCTTCCTCTCCCTACCTGTCTCCCTTTTTAAACATTTTGACAGTAGAATGCATTATGTAAGTGTAAAATGTACTGGCAGGGGTTCCTGCGACCAGATGCAGAGTGTTCGAAAACACACACAGAGGAAGACAGAGAGGTGAGACAGACTGAAAGAGAGCAGATGCATGTATGCGTGTGAGGAATGCTGGATTGGTGTGTGTGTGTGTGTGTGTGTGTGTGTGTGTGTGTGTGTGTGTGTGTGTGTGTGTGTTGTGGCCAAGGTGCAGATGGCGCATGTCAGTGTTGAAAAATTCATGATGCCATGTTTGGAGATTCCTGGGGGATATCTTCTTGTTCAACTGGCCGTACAGAGCACACACACACACACACACACACACACACACACACACACACACACACACACACTGGACCTGTGAGTCCTGTGTGTGTTTAAAGATATGGAATCAAAGACAGAGTTAGATGTTTGAGAGATATGGAGAAACACCGATGCAGACACAGAGAAATGAAACATCATTTTTTATTTTATTTTGATTTTCTCTCTCTCTCTCTCTCTGTTTTATCCTTTTTGGAGACGTTTTTGTCAGCCTCTCTGGGATTTCTTTGTCTCACAAAGTTGCCAGATCCATCTAACTGTCAAGTGAATATTTCACAGAGAATAATATGTTAGTTATATCCAACAACTACAAATACACTGACTTATTTAACTTCAAACAAAATCTGATCCCACAAAAGACAAGAAGGAAGAAAAATCAAGAGGGGCCTGGAGTTTACCAGTGTTGGGGCAGGTTGTTGGTTAACATGGAGGTGACAGTAGGTATGACATGTTTCATATTTTATGACAAAATTTACTAGTAGACCTTTTTCAAAGCAGGTGTTTTGACATGAAATAGTCAGGTAAACACAGGTGTTACCAATTATACTAAACAAGGTCCTGTTCCATTCAGGTCAGACAGAGTCAGAGTGCTGCTATTGTGCATGTTGGCTCACTGGAAAGGCTCTGCTACACTAAATGGAACAGGACCTGACTTAGTAACATTGAAAACATCTGTGTTGACATTATTTTACCACTATTTTATCACTTTAGCTGCCATGAAAAGGCTCTATTGTCAAAGTCACTTTTACAGCTAGAGCTATGCTACTCTATATATCTATAAGGTAATCAATTTTCTTTACAATTTAAAAATGATTATATATAATATACTGTGTATATATTGAAATGTAAGGAAATTCATTAACTAAATTTATCAAACTCAGTGATGTACAATCTACTTCACTTTAAAACATGCTCACAATGATAATGCTTATGTTGTTTAGCAGTTATTATGTATATTATGCTTGCCAGCATAAAGCAAGTATCGAAGTATGTGGGCAGTTACATTGTTTGAAACTGACTTATCTATTTTCGTACATAAAAAAGGGTGAAAAATGAGCTGACAGGGTGTGAATGAAAACAGACTGGTTAATATCTGGAGGATTGATGAGGAAAGTGGAGACAGGTGGGTGGGACAGTCAGGTGATGAGTAAAGGAGGGAATATTTGGGGGCATCTGGTGGACAGGAAGATAAAAGCAGTAGTTTGAAGAAGTGATAATGAGGCTGGGGGGAAGGACAGACAGGCAGAGTGTGACAGATGGGAATGTCATTAGTTTTGCAGGTATTTGGTTGAAAACTCAAAACTATTGGACAAATTGAAATTTTGACCAGATGATGGTTAAATAACAGTTATTACAATTCATCTGGAGGGGAACATGAATCTTTGTACCAAATGTCACGGGTGTCCATCCAACAGTTGTCAGGATATTTTACTGAAAGCCAAAAATTTCAAATTCCAGTGGTGCTAGAGGAAAAGTCGGAATCAAATTCCATCAAAGTGAGTAGGAGTCATCGTCTGGACACCTTGAATGTCTGTCCAAAATTTCATGGCAATCCATCCAGTAGTTGTTGAGATATTTCAGTCTGGACAGAAGTGGTGGACCAACTGACAGACATCATCGTCTCTGGAGCCATACTGCTAGTGTGGCTGAAAGGCTGCAAACAAACAGAGAAGGTACAGAGGAAGAGAGGGGAGGAAAAGGAAAACAGAGATGCTTTTATTGCATCATGTAGAAGCTCTGTGGCCTTAAGCAGTTTCTCATGATATTTCAATGTTTGCCCCTTTTTTTCCTTCATGTGTGATGTTTGTATTTGTATGCATATAAAACCCAGTGAGAGCAAAGGAAGCTGAGAGAGATGCATACATGCTTTCCTTGCGTATGAACAAAGTGATCCCAACTCGCCATTACACACATTACTCCATGGCTGCTCCCCTGACACAGTGTTTGTGGAGTGAGGTGTACTACACATTAGCGTGCCAAGACCATTTGAGCAAACAGAGCACTCCGAGCCCAAGTGGAGCGGGTTCGGACTCTGCACTAGGTAATGGAAACTGGCAGCGACTGGCGTGACAAACCCAGAGCCTCACACGGAGTTGAATATGAGCCCCAGTTTTCATTACAGCCCCATTTTCTACTCAATTTCTACTTTTTTTTTAGTCAGCCACTGCAGCTCAGTGTATTTAGACAGAGTTGTTTACAACACATTGGCTCAATAGTACCATACAGAAGTCAATATAAAGTTATTTGCTTTGGCTCTATCAGTCTGTCTTCTTGAATTCTTTAACTTGCTTTTCAGTGCACAGCTCATGACAGAGGTCACATTTTACTGTTGTTTTACTTGCTTTAAGTTTTGGTTTGTTGGCTGTGCTTTTCAAAACACACATCGGAAATGTATACTGGAGGTTCAGCGGGGTGTTCTCTTTCTGTAATCAGTCTATAAAAAGGCACTTTTATGATACTGTTTTGTCCTGGTAAAATAGAGGCTGCAATATTTTTCTTTGTTGTCAGTAGAAGACAGTGACTTTTAACAGTCAGTGCAGCGGGTAAGGGTCAGCCTCATTTTTAAGTGTTCAATCGGCTTCCTGGAAGTTGAGTTTGACTATTGACGTTGGAGTTCTGCTACCGTTACTAGCTGTATGAATCTTCACTGGCTTCATGATTTGATTAAATTACAAGTTATCTTTTAACAGTTTGAAAGCACAACAAATCTCGATGCATCTTGATACGTCACTTTGTCTCATCCTCAGTTTTCTGTATTACTGCACATGGCTACTTTTTCATCAATTAATACAAGCAGTCAGATATATCTGAACTCCCTTTTTATTTACAGCTTACAAAAGTCAGACTAGAACAGTCTATATAAAAGCTGCATGTTTTCAGTACCAGAACTGCTATTATTTGTGTTATTCACCTCACCTCCTTAGCTTTGAAAGCTGCCACAGATTGCATGTTTCTCTTCCCTTTCTCAGAGTTGCATGGCAAAGTTCAAAGTACCTCCTTGAATTCTTGGCTGAATAGCTGGCTCGTTGCATTCTTTATGGTTGCAGATGTTGGTTCAGGGTGAAAACAGCTAACATGGTTCCTCAAATTCAGTTCTAGTATTTAATTTTTGAGAGGCAGGTTTTACGCACAGTGTTTATCTTGTCCAGTTCCTGCTTCTCAGCAGGTTCATAAAGTCCGAAATGTGCCCAGATGTTTGTTTTCAAAATACTGAGTCTGTGTGCTGGTCTCTACCTCCCCGCACCATATCTCCCAACATCCAAAACTAACTTGAACCACGACATCTTTGCGTTAGCCTAATGTGTGACCACCGTTTAATGCCAAAGAGTGACACTGCAACATAACAACGTAAATTCACCATTTTATTGGCTGAGAAAATATCTGTCATCATTTACCTGTAATTTTTTAAAGCTGCAAATTCCTGATTATATTGTGTCACTGCATCAGTTGATCATGATGCATCTTAGAATGTATAAATTTCCACACCTCTTTACACCCTTCTCTGCAGATGTTTGCAGAGTAGCTATGTGTGACCCTCCAAATCTCAGCACCAAACTGTGCGTCTCTGCGCTCTTAAGAAGCATGAATCAGCCTTTAGCCTGTTCTGAAGCTGTTCCCTTTACATTTGTGTTACATGCAGAAACGCTCATGCTCTCGGGCTACCACGCAGCTTTCAACTGACTGCAGGCTGAGATAAAGACATCAGATATTATTTCTACTTGTGGCGCCTACCTCCTGCCTTGATATACTCTGTCATGCATGTTTGCACACACAGAGGCGCTCATGATCTACACGTATACAAACACTATTGCACATATGTGTGAATAAACATACCTACATAAATAAATATATACACATTTATAGATACAAATTGAAGCACAAACATGTACACACACATGCACACATATGCACATGCAGACATGAACCCACATGCTTGTCACTGAGGGCAAATGTGCACACATATCAAAACAGGTGCACACACATCATTACACACATGAACACACACACACTTGGCACTCTGCCCAGGCCATGTCACGCCAATTAAGTTCAGAAACTAAAAGCGTTCCACCTGGGATTTCCACCCCTACCCACATTATTAACCCTGTCCTGAACTGAGACCAGACACACACACACACACACACACACACACACACACACATGCATACACTCATGCACAGTTTAACCCGCCAACACAGTGACTGTAGTAACACTAATCACCTGAGAGACAGATACACTCTATTCAAACCAGCCATCAAACTCACACAATCTCCTCAAATATTAACCTAGATTCCTTCCACCACCTCTGCTTCCTCACACGCACCTACACTTGAACATTCCTCTTCTCCGTGGCAACCGTATCTGTGACTGAATAAAATGAAAGGAGGAAATGGTATCATCAAGAGCTTACAGATATGAACTGAAAAGAACACGAACAGAGAGGGGAAGGAGGTAGACTGAGGTGAGAGAGGAGTACAGGAAACACTGGGCCTCATTCACCAATATCTTCCTCAGTTTTTTCATACATTTGTTCTTAAGAAAGCTCCTAAGTCTACAAATTATGAGTGTGTTCCTAAATCACAGAATTGTTTGTACCTATGCTGTTTTAATGATGAATCTCAATGTCATCGTATGTGCCAGTTGTTCCTAATTAGCATAAGTAAATGCTCCACCAATCTGCATACAAGGGTTTGAGACTGCAGGCTGTGTGCACACACAGAAATCACACACAGAAAAGTTCAGTCAAGAAATCCCAAACAAAAATCTTAAAGATTAGTACAAGTACCAGACTCCAAACATCGGAAAAACTTAGGAGAAGAAGATAAGCACTGAAAACATTTTTTCCCCCTCAGTGATGTGTGTCTTTCTTGAGTTTAATTGTAAGCTATAAATAATGACACTGTAAAAGTCAAATTATTTGTATTTATTTTAAGAGACAATAATGGTTTGTAAAATAATGAGAATAATTACTAAAAATATTATAAATGATAAAGATTAGGGCTATAACTCATGATCATTTTCATTGTTGATTAATATGTTCATTTTTTTTTTTTTAATTTAATTGATTAGTTTTTAGGTCTATTAAGGGTCAGAAAATGGTGAAAAATGTTGTTCATTGTTTCCATAAAGCCTAAGATGACGTCCTCAAACATGTTGTTTTACCCACAACCCAAAGATATTCAGTTTACTGTCATAAAGGAGTAAAGAAACCTTAAAATACACATTTATTTTTTTCTTAAAGAAATACTCAAACCAATTAATCAATTATCAAAATAGCTGGCAATAATTTAATAATCAGTGACTAATCATTAAATAATTGCAGCTCTGATAAAGATATTATTGTTATTTTAATCTCATACAACTGCAGAAAATGCAATAATTAGTTATTTTCCACAAACATGTCAGCACTCAGATGTGTAAAAATATGCTCTTTAGTGTGCATAGATTCTGTTCTTATTTAAGAACAAATCTGAAATTTAAAAAAACAAAAAAAACAGTGGTGAATGCCAGAAGTCTTGTGAAAACTGCGTCAGTGGGTTTTTAAAGAAAATTTCTTCTTAAGAACAGTTGGTGAATGAGGCCCACTGAATTGTCAGTTGAGTTTGGTTTGTAGATTATCTAAAGCAAGTGGGAGTAGTTTTCAAATGTACATTTTCCTTAGCTTTGAAGACTAAATAATTTTTATATTTTGGGTGAAGTGAGCCTTTAAACAACTTGTTAGGGTAGACATTTTTGCGGGCAAGTGGAGCAGGGTAACCTTGTCTGGCCAAATGACACCATCTGGCAGGAAGCTGGGACAACATGGTCAGCCAGGGAAAATGTGTGTGTGTGTGTGTGTGTGTGTGTGTGTGTGTGTGTGTGTGTGTGTGTGTGTGTATAACTGTTTGTGTCTGCATTATAGAATCTGTGTGAAGGGTTTATGTGCAAGAATGTCTGTGAGAGAAATAAGGTCCAGAAGAGAGAAAGGCAGAGTTTTTGTGTGAAATTTTTAAACGTCTCTCTCTCTCTCTCTCTCTCTCTGTGTGCGTGTGTGTGTGTGTGTGTGTGTGTGTAACAGAAAGTGATGCTGTGTGTCTGGCCGGATGAGTTTCTGGCAGCAGACATGGGACATCTAACTGAAAACAGTTATGCAACACGTTCCACATCCATCACTTTGAAAAGGGAAACTATTAACAGCTCTTAAAAGAGACATAAACTTTGGATTTTACTTCCAAACAGACTGAAAAACACAAGATTCAACCCTTAAATGCATCGTAACAATATACAGTATACCTTGTTATATCATATTGCATTATTGTGTATGTGTAAACTACTGAGTAAACTTGTAAAAATTTGCCTTCATTTTATGACACATCGTCCTCAGTGACAGCAGCGTTCCCTGAGAGAGTAAATGTCAAAGTGACATTGAGCGAGCATCAAGCCAGTCTGGGCTGTGTGTGTGTGTGTGTGTGACCTAGTCTGAGCGTCCCTTGGGACTGGAGCTGGCTGGCTGACTGTTCCCAAGCTGTCACCAGACATTGACTCAGAACGCTATACACTCACCATCGACACACTGACTCACCGAGCTCCATCCATCCACCCATCCATCCATCCATCATAAAAACGTAAACACATGCAGAGAAACTTCGAATCCTGCACTGAACTGAATTCAATTGGTTTTCCCTCAACTGAATTATGTTAGAAAGCAATATTTTTCAAATCTCTTACTTGTTACGCCTGGAATTGGATTTGTTTTCAGGAAATATTTGCTTATTGAACTCTCCACCAAGAAGTATTTGGTCCTATTAAGACTTCAATGATTTCACTGGCAGCATTGTGCATTCAAGCCACAAGCAACCACACTGCTGTTCTCTCTGTCTGCATCTGCTAAAACACTGCCTGCTGTACTTGTGGAGTTTCAGGGTAGACAGGATATTGACAGGCTGCTAAATATTATATGAACACTCATCATTTACAGGTAATATTCTGCTTTTTTTGGCCTCCTGTTCTGCGTCTTGTTTCAGGGCCTCTGTACTGTATGCTTCAAATAAAGTGCTTGTTAGATTGTCTAAAAAGCTCAAACCAGCTCTAAAAAGGAAAACAGATACATTCAAAGGCAGAATTAAAAGCCCGTCGTCAGATAGGTTGTTTACACCTGGTATTAACATGCTTCCTGGGTGATCCCATCACAAGTGGACAGCACTACGTACATCACTTCACACCTGCCATTACAATGCATCTCCAGATGTTTTTCAAGTGACCATTTATAATTGGATCGTGCTCTATATGCAAATAAAGTGCTTTTTTGTTAGTTGAATGTCCATTACTATCCATTTGGCAGTTCTGCATGAAGATTTGAGTCCTCTTTTTAGTTTTCACATCACTGATGATGAAGAAAGGCATCAATGACAGAGTCAGAGAGGGACCTGAACACAGGGACACAGAACAGCTGCTAAATACAGTCTTAGTCAAAAGGTAAAGGTTAACCGTCAGACCAGGTACTGCTCCTGCTGCATCCTTTTTTGATGGCAAGAGAACTAACTCAGCTCAACTGAGTTACTCCAGCACAAACAACAGGATGAGATAACTTGGACAGTCTGATGAAGGCAGAAGTCACAACCTCAGGTGCAGGAGGGCAGACCAGAATAAAGGCAGCACCAGTTCAGGAACAGACAATCTGGCAGAGAATAATTTTGAAGTGCCTCTTATACATAGTGTGTATGTTGTGAACATGATGTACTTTAGAAAAAAAAAACAAAAAAAAAAACCTGCAACAACTGGAGGCGGTGTGTTCTGTTGTACGAGTCAAAATGTCCTCACCTACAGGCGAGTCAACAGAAGATTCAGATGAGATCTTCTCAGCTTTGCAGGCTTGTTTTTTTTTCTGGCAGCATCCTGCATCAAGGATCAGCTCAAAACAACCCAAGCCAGTTTGGACTGTAACTATAACTGTGAGGCAACCACCTGAGTATACTCCAAAAATACATGACCCATACACACATACATGTCAAGTAGTCTTTTGACTTTTGTAAGTACAGGCTGAAATAAAGACTGTGAAATCATATCAAATGTATGAGAGGCATCCAGTTTGGTGCAAAATAGTATTTAACTTTATATTCGTTTATTCAACTAGGGATGGATGGATACTTATACTACATTAGAGCTACAACGCTTAGTCAATTTATCGATTAGTATTCAACTATTAAAGGGATAGTTCACCCAAAAATAAAAATTCAGCCATTATCTATTCACCTGGGAAAACAATGCTGCAGAATATCCCAAACAATGTAAGTGCATGGCGACCAGTTTTTAAACAGGAAGAAAACAGCAAAAAACAAAATGCCTCCATACTGCTTATCTGGTGTAATCCAAGTCTCATATAGCCTCGACATGCCGTTCACACACCGTCACAACACACACACCCAGTTCAGACTGTGAGCATATTCACATGAATGTGGCTCCAAGTTAAAGATCTACAGCAGAGTGAAGATTTAGGCCAAAAACATGGTGTAAATGATGTCTTTCTTATCAACTTGGCATGTTGGGACTTTAGAAGACTTGGATTTACACCACACAAGCAGTAGGAAGGCATTTTATGTTTTTTTCCCCCAGTTGTTACTGGTCACCATTCACTTGCTTTGTTTGTGAAATTCTGCAATGCTGTTTTCCTGTGAAACTCCAGCAGTGTTTTGTGGACTAAAAAACTAAACCCGGCCTTCGACTGGCATGAGGATGAGTAGATAATGACTGAATTTTCATTTTTTGGATGAACTATCCCTTTAAATTAATCACTAACTGTTTTTATAATTGATTAATCATTTGAGTCATTTAAAAAAAAAAGCCCAGCTTCTTTGATTTCAGCTTCTCAGTTGTGAATATTTTCTAGTTTCTTTACTCCACTATGACACTAAACTGAACATCTTTGGGTCGTGAACAAAACAAGACATTTGAGAACGTCACCTTAGACTTCTGGAAACATTGATCGTCATTGTTCACCATTTCTGCAATTTTATATACCAAACAACTAATTGATTAATCAAAAAAATGATCGACAGATTAATCGATAATGAAAATAATAAAGTCGCAGCCCTGCTTTGCCACAACACAGAGCAACCACAGGAATAATATGGAAATTGAATAAAGTGATTACATATTTTTGATAGATTGTCAATTGAGCTCTTAATAAAACTATAAACATCTAAATCACCAGTGTTCCTGGAGTATTGTTTGCTCCAGAACTTCATTCTAAAATTAACTTTAATGGTTACCTTTGGCACTTTCAGATACATTTGCTTTATCTTTCTTATTGATGATATTTTGTGTGGTCTAATATGTTTTATTGCATCTTATTAAAGGCTTTATTGATATATTGTGTTGAATGTCCATCCTGCTGCACGATGAGCTCACCAAGGAAACTACTTAACTTTTACTGTAATGGAAATAAAGTCGAACATTAGAGGACAGTCCTCACCTTTCAGTAGATTCCCCTAATATCATGTGAACAACAACATATCAGCCCTCTGCTTGGTGATGTTCACCCATATCTCTTACTGTCTATGGATGCAGAAGTAGTACATTGTATTTAAACTAATGGGATATTTGTATCACTTAAATTTCTTTGCTCTATTGCAAAAAACTGCTGAGACTTATTTGTAGTGTTGCTTATTTCTGATAATGCTGGTTATCTCTTGTTACTACGTAAGCGTGAGCACCGAGCACTGGAGCAAACCAGGGAAACGTGGATTAATTTGGTATCAGTGGCAAAGGATAAACCATAAAACTGACAAACAGGGCTAATCTCCACAAAAACTTGGTGTATCCTTTTTAAAAGTGCTTTTCAGAGCCTAATCCCGGGCCTCCCGCTCTCCCAGAGATCTGTGTCGGTGTTGTTAAAACTCAGCAGACAGCACTGTACAAATATAGCTGAGTAACTAGGCCTACTGCAAATAGAACAGAACTGAATTTAATCAAATCAACACAGCATGCTCTATGTTCCAACATTCACCCTCTGGCTGCACCCCTCCTCCTGCTTCCTCTCTGCCTCTCTGTCTGCTCTCTGTCTGACTCCGTTTCTCTTTCTTGCCTCCTTGCAGACGGTGAAACACACACACACACACATGCACAAACACACATTTAAGCACAAAACATTACCCTATTACTGCACTTTCCCCCTGTCTTATCCAAAAACCTCTTCCACTACTTGCCTTCTTTCTGGATGTAATTGTTTCATTTCTGTGCTCCTTTTCCATTCATCTCTTTTCCTTTTGTTCATTAGCCACTCCAGTGTATGCAGATTTACCTGTCTAAAAGGCAGAGGTCTGGACTCCACTCAGACTTGAGCCACAAATTTGATGACTTTTGAGTCAAATGGACAAAATCAAGAAAGACTTGGAACGCGACTTGGACTTCCAACAGCAATGACTCATACTTCACTTTGACTTGAGCCAAAAGATTAAAAAGTCTGTTATTTAAAAAGTGTCCCACAAATCAATTCATTTCCCTTCATTTCCTGGATCAACTATCGCTAATGCTATTCATTCCCAGGTAGTTGACACTAATGCTGTTTTCCAGACAACTTGGAGTTTGAACATTTCCAGCTTCCAACTAGAAAATGAAACACCACTCAAAATAATACACACTAGCATACAGTAAAACCTGTTCTGCGTGTAAATTGATGTGACAATATGTTGTCAATGTTAAGTGCCAAAAAATAAAATGTATTATGGCATCTGTTACCTCATGAATTGTTTTACCTCCTCTGTGCCGTTTATGCAAGGAGGCTGCACTGCTCAGGGTCCAATTGTCTGCACACTTGCCAAAGAAACTCATCAATTTGTCACGGTCAGCCATATTTTTTGTTTACTGTTGGCAGCCTGCACCTGGAACTCTCTGAGGGCGTAACTAAGTTGGAAATTTCAACTGGGACATTCCGACATCCGATTGTGTTGTCTAGAGGGCAAAATTAATTCCCCAGATCCACTTTGTTTTGAACCAATCTGACAGCATCCAATCAAGTTGGAGGAGAGAACCACGAGGAACTAACATTATGTTACTGAGCTCCAGTTGGAAAAAAATTAGACATGACGAAGATATTTTGTTTGTGTTCAAAAACTAAACGGTGGTCAACAAAAAATGAACGTCAGGATGCAAAAATTACAGCCAGAGATGCAACCACTTCCAGCTTCATTTGACATTTGAGTCGAAAGAATGGTAAGTCGGGGCTAATATTACCAGAGTTAGTTAGGATTAGCTTAACCACTAAGTAACTTTGTAAATCAATGAGACTGGACACTCATTGTTACATTATGACTTGTTTAGCATTTGGGACTTGACTTGGGACTTGCTTTCGTGACAGGACACTTGAGTGCAAAGATTTGAAACTTACCCGTGACTTGCAAAACAATGGCTTGGTCCCACCTCTGCTAAGAGCTACTGGAGGTGGCAAAAAAAATCAATTTAAGTTGAAATGGGTCTTGATGCAGCGATGCAAAACAAAAATAATCATTAATTCTACCCAAATGCATTAAAACTAAAGCAATGAGCCTGTTTTGAAAATGTAAGGAGTAGAAAGTAAAGAGTTGAAGTATAGTACAGATACTTGAAAACTCTACTTACTCTACAGTAAATAAGTATTTGTACTTTGCTCCTTTCCGCCTCTGCTGGGTGCAAAACAACGACTTAGTCTCGTCTCTGCTAATAGCTCCATGCAGCTAAACACACTCTTACCCTCGTACAGACACAGACTGCACCGTCTGTCGCTCACAAATACATCATAGTTCTCATCAGCAGACTAACACATAAACCACCATGAGTCATCATGTTAATCGTTCTCTGCTTTATCACTGACCAGCTCTCTGCAGGTTGCAATTAGGGGATGATAAGTGGTGTTTGGTGGCATTGTCAGAGTATTTAGACAACAGGGGGAATTAACCTGGGAACAGAACAGCACCGGGACACTGATGGCTGGCCTGTGTCTCCACTGACACACGAGCAATAGTTTATGGCAGGCCTGTGGAAGTGGTAGTGTGTATTTTTGTGTGTGTGTGTGTGTACAAGCATTTGCACTACTGCCTCAATTACGCAGCA
The DNA here is from genome assembly GCA_027495735.1 of Lutjanus campechanus. Lineage (NCBI taxonomy): Eukaryota > Metazoa > Chordata > Actinopteri > Lutjaniformes > Lutjanidae > Lutjanus > Lutjanus campechanus. Next base: position 5,821 of record JAJHUR010076537.1, on the reverse strand, counting down.
GTCAGTCAGTCAACCATCGGGCTGGCCAGCCAGGCAGCCAGCCGGGTCCAGACAGGGTGAAGCAGCAGGCTGGTAAGCAAAATGAACCGCAGTGGCAGTGCAAACAGACCACAGTGAGACCACATCACAACCACACAGCACCCTGCCATTTACAGCGCTGCATATGGCTGTCTGCAGGGAGGAGGAGGAGGAGGAGGAGGAGGAGGAGGAGGGAGGGAAGGCAGAGAAAAATGGAAGGAAAGGAAGGAGGAGATTGCACGATGGAAGGGAGGGCGGACTGATGAGATTGTGGGGGCGAAGTCCAAAGGAGGAAGAGTGAAAAAAAGGACACAATGTAGGAAGGAGAAAGGACAAGAGGGGGAGAGTTGGCAAGAGCGATCAAGTGCTGTTAAAAAGGTATGAACAGACTGTTGAGGGAGAAAAAAGAAGGAAAGACAAGCAGAAACACAAAGATGAAGGAGGTAGACATTTACATAGACCAAGAGCCCAATTTAAGTATTTCCAAAAAATGTAGCTTTCCGTCTTCATCCTGTCTGCATGAAGGGTGCTATATTTACAGCTGACAGCTGAGTAATTCAGCTGACAGAGGATTCGCTGTGGAGAAACGATTTATTTAAATAGCCACCTACATGCAGTCCTTAATGTTACATTGCACAGGTAACCAGAGATAGCTAGCTGCATGGGCATGCTACCAGTACACACATTTTAGTTTTCTGTTTCAGTCTCATGATGAATCAGTGGTTTTTAAAAGCATCGAAAGGCTGACAGAAATATAAAATAAGAGGTTTAGATTTGGTTCATCTTGTATTTTTAAATATGTGCTGCAGGGTTACAGTATGTTATTATTTGCATGTCTCTTGTCCTGTTGGTTTTTTATCATTCTCGCCTCTGCATCTGTAAGTAAATTTAGACGTAAGAAAACCTCATTTTAAATTTAAAATCATATTCACATTTATACCACAAACTGTTAAAAATCCAGCCCTGGAACAGAATCTAATGCAGCAGTCGTTCAGTTCACTTCATGTGCTCAAAAAATAATCCAGTGTCGGTGTCAAATGAATATTTCTGTTTTTAGCAGATTTTGACAAACATCATCTCCGCTTTGCAACTAGTTCAGACTGGTGTAAATGTTTTTAAAAACAGCAACAAAACAGAGATTTTAGCAAAAAACATCTACATGTGGGTAGATATCATGGACAATGGAAAAGTCAGCGGTTGGGATGATGTATGTCAGGCTATAGGCTGCTAAAGAAGTTTGTTTAATGTTGTTGAAATGACAAATTTTCAAAGTGTAATAGCAAGTGCTGTTGTATATATTAATTTATCTTAGAATATTAAAAGTTAACCCCAGAAACACATTCAAGAAACCCTAGTAGAGAGTGAAACAGCCCAGAGGTGACGCCAGGACTTCGGCTCTTTATTTCTTCCTTTTTTGGAAAAGTTACTTTCTAACAAGACTAAGAACCTACAGCTTTACTAGAGGCAATAGGCTATCATGAGTTAAATGCTAATATCAGCAAGCTAACATGCACACAGTGACAATGCTAAAGGCTCATTTATGTGGCCTTTACCAAAGGAAATGAATACATCTGTTAAAAACCATCACTGCCCACATATTTATCTGCGTCTTTTACGTTGGCATGGATGTCAAGCAAAACATCCACTACAACAGTGTTTCTCAAACTTTTTATACCATGTACCAGCTCAGACAATATTGACCTCCATTATGTACCACCATTATGATCAAAATTAAAATACAGCATTGACCCTTTTCAGCAATGAACAGTTCATGCAAGAGGCAGGCTTATTCCTAGTAAGTCGCCCTCCAACTGAATCTAAACTTAAGGTAACTCAAGTCATGTATCCCTGCTGTTTTGCGCTGTTTGGTGCTCGCAGGTGTTGTGGACACTTCCTTGGTTCCTCTTACCTAGCCACTAGAACATGCTGCCTTGTTCTCTGTTGTCTACTTCATTTTCAGCATGACTGTTCAAAATATTCTCCTCCTGATCTGACTAATCTTCTTAATAGTTGCAGTTTGGAGCCAGATTTGCCGTGTTTTTGAACCATTTACTGTATATTCAGTTTCCACACTGTACCTCTACTTAGCATCTTGCCATCCCTGTTTAACTTGTAACTATCAATAATCAGGGATAATGTATGCACGCACACGAATATGTGCATGATTGTCGCTACATAACAGGCTGATATTGAAACAAGATACAGGAAAAATAAAACATATATTGAATTACATTATTGATCTCTTTTGTGTATTTTCATTTGAAATTGTGTTGTACTTTGATAGTGTTATGTGGTTTTAAATAATTTATTTAATTTTTTAAAAAGATATTTCTGACAATCCTCCATGTACTACGAGCTGGAGCTTGTGTAGCACCAGTGGTACACGCACCACAGTTTGAGAAACTAGGCAGTAGAGGGCGTCACTCAGAGTCAAAAGTTTCCCCAAAGAAGAGGAAGAAGAGTCAGACAACAAAAATGGTGACGCTAGTGTACCTGTGGAGGCAACGCTGTAAACGGTGGCGCTCTGCACGGCCATTAAATGCATCACAACTTGTTGATGGATGATTCTTTTCCACTAACTAATAATGACAAACGTCATTTCCAATACTGTAGGATTTTTAAAACTTCTTTGTCGTGTCCAGTGATTGACACTGGCCCCCATGAGTGGTGGTATTGCTGTTTCATCCATATTTGTAAGCTTTCAGAAAAGGTGCACACCCATATCTGTATGTGTGTCTAACATTAAGCATAAATAAGCCTAAACATGCAGCTCTAAACGCAGAGTACAGCCGAGGCTGATGAGAATATCACTAGTTTTGAAGGTATTTGGTCATAAACGAAAGTGTTGGACAAATGGCAGATCACAAATTGGCATCATTCTTTTATTTGACATTTAACAGCCAAAGGTCCAGCTAAACTGTGCTGCTCAAAAACTTGAAAAATGTGACTTGATGACGGCACTCAGTGGGGATCACCAGTTATACAGTTCATGATGGTGTATATATAATTTCACAGTCAATCAATAGTTGTCAGCACATCTCATATTTCATTCTGGACCAAGTCTGTGGATCAACTGACCATCAGACAGACAGACGCTGACATCCTGAGAGCCACGCTGTAGCATGAATTAAAACCCAGTGTGGACAGACTCAAATGGATTTCTAACTGCTGGGATGTGGGCTGGCAAGCTAACACTGGGTAGCATATCACAGATGACAGCTCAAAACACTTGTATCACAGAAGAATCAGCATTCCAGCAATTGAGCAAACCTAACATTTTACAGCCTGACAACCATGTATTTATGAAGTCATAAGTCTTTGAATGCTTCCCAGACCATAACCGGAAAAAAAACAACAAAAAAACAAAAAACAAAAAATTCTCCTGATGTGAAAAAGTCTAAAAATCCAAACATGACTAAATGTCTTCTACTGCAACGAGCAGCAGTTCAGACTGTTTGTAACCTTGATCCCTGAGCAACAGTGCTGCAGAACAGTCATATGAATTTTTAATATGAACAACAAAGGACAAAATAGAAAACCAACAAAATTAGAATTCTGGAGTACATGTTGGCAGGAATATATTTGTGAAGCACACAGAGGGGCTGAGAGGATCTAACATTAGCATTACTGTGTTTAGGAGAGTAACTACAAACAGACCATTATCTTGTCATTGGCACTCACTGTAATGCTTGCTTTTAGGGGCGAGCTCGGATAAATGCAGCCAGAAAAGAAAAGCAGGGAGTGGGGGAAAAAGAAAGAAGAGTATATACAGAGAAAATAAGAGGCAGCAAACAAAAAAAGGGAGGCAGAAAGAGAGAGAGGCAGGTGATGAAGAGAAATTGAAGGAAAAAAAAGTGAGATAGGGATTTTTTTTTTCCAGGTATATCAGAGGAAAAGAAAAGAAAAGCAGAGTGGGTTTCATGGCGTGAGGAGGAAGCCAGGCCACTATTGTAGTGAGTTAGCCCGAGGTGTTTTCATACTTGAGCTAGCGCTGATGGATGGAGGTCGTAAGCGGATGAATTAGTGATGAGGATCAGGATGAAAGTGCTTTCCAGAAACTATACGGCCGTCCAGACAGAGTCAGGACACATGGGAGAGGTAGGTAGCCTGTGCCCGGGGTGTGAGGCTAGAGTGATAGACGGGACAGGCCCGACCATGAACCCATGAACTGTCAACACATATCATACAAAGCAACAACACTTCAGTACGATCTGTAGACCTGTCAGTGTGAATGTTGGCTCATTTTAGTACAATCTGTATTTCAGCTGCAATTTTTTCACAGTTATTCCTTTCATATACCATTATATTCCTCAATTTAAGTTTTTCCCCCAGAGTTTTCAGCTTGGTATTGGCAGTTTGGTGCGATTAAAACCAAGCTAGCATATTAACCAAGCTTTTTTTTAAAAATTTTATTGTGTCATAAAGTGATTCAGAACAAGTGGAGACAAGTACAGGGACACATTAACAGCCAAAAGAGATCTTACAAAGTAAGAGTTAGACAAATGACCAAGACAAAGGAGACAAAAACAAACTGAGGAATACAACAGGAGTTCAGACTGGTGTATGTAGTAAACAAGCAGCAAAACGTGGCAAAAAATTTGGGCCCAAAGTGAAGATATCACAGTGACACTACAGGGGTGCAGAACCAATTAAATAACTTCATGTTTTCCAATTTTTTAAGGTTAAGTGGACACTGATTAAACAAGCTCTAATGAATTAGTTATTGTAGTGGTTGTAGATTCAAAGCTGTTTTTGAGGATTAAAAACTAAACTGACAACTGAAGAAAAGAAGGTAAGGCAATAGAAGCAATACAGAAAAGCTATAAAGGTAAGATTTAAAAGAATCAACAAAAAAATGTGAAAATTATGTCCCTGAGCATTTCAGAAGTGATTTAAAAGTCTAAACCAATTTATCTGACACAAAGTCCTTCGACAGGTCGTTCCAAAGTCTACAGATCCCTGCTGATGGCCTTTTTGTTTTTAATCTTAAATTTGGTACTGACAACGTGACCACAGACCTGAGATTCCTCTCAGACTCAGCCACCAAGAAAATAAACCTGTCCCCTAACAGTGTGAACAGTTACAAGAACTGTATACCTATTGAGGAACATTTATGTTTCCTTCCTCTTGTGATCCATGTATGACACCTCTCTCACATCTGTACACATTGGAGCTCAGAAAAGAAAGAGCTCTGCAGTCAAAATCAGACACCGGCACATATACCGCCTGGGTGTAAAACATCTCTTACCTAAGGGCGGTAGGGGTGCTGCCATGAAAAGGTGCTTCTGTCTCTTGCTGACACACTAGAGCACAAGAGATGCAAGAAGAGGCCAGTGGGCACAGACTTGAGGAAGGCCTACACCTTCATCAAGAAGGGAGCCGGGCCTTTCTCAACAAAAACACCAAAGCTGGTCGATGTGGGAAGGAGGCTGCAGTTCCTGGAGGTCGTGCATACAGCCCTCCGTCTGAACATTATATTGTGACTGTGCTGTGGGAGGAGGGACGCAAAGAGGCCCGTGAGAGAAAGTCCTTGAAGTATAGGCCCCTGGTTCAGCAGTGCAAGGACAAGAGAAGGCAGGCATGGTTGTTTCTTCTGGAGATTAGCTGCAGAGGCTTCTGAGCCAAATCAACATGGCGGCTGTTGTCAGCTCTGGGCCCGGACAAGAGGAGCAAGAAATGTGCAGCTTGCAGGATGGGAGAGAAGGCAGAATGAGTTTCCTGCTGGATATGGAGCAGGCAAGAAGAGGGAAGCTGGAAGCCAGGAGCAGATGGGTACTGGTTTGGCGACCACTGCCAGCACATC
>JAJHUR010076535.1:0-15073 GCA_027495735.1 Lutjanus campechanus | reverse complement strand
TAACAGACAGTCAGTGGTGACAGACTGTGGCCATGAGCATCCTGAGGACCATTTGGCCAGAAAGCCACTGGATCAAAAGTCTCTCACATCTCACACAAGTGTCATTTTTAGTCTGTCTTGTGCTGGAGGATGCCAGCACTCTGACATTTGCAATGCTTTAGCACCCTTCACAGTCCCCTTTTTTTAATCTTAACCCTTTTTATATTTGTTCCTTAAAGTTACCATGCAGTCAAAATTGATGTTTAAATGTTTCTATTACATATATTGCATTATACAGTGTGTCACCTATACAGCAGCATCTGACCCAACAATGACATAAGTAAATATTGGCTGGTATTCTTATCGGTTTTTAAGAGTTTGTTATAAAATGTAAAAACATGTTGATGAACCATCCTGCACTTGGGGTTGTATACTAAATTTGCTTCCAAAGAAACACCTTCTCACTTGCCGCTAGGGCATGGCAGCATACATCCATTCACAGGAACGCACTTGAGTGTTTCTGGAGGACAGGCCTCTTTTTGCAAAAGCACAACTTAATAACCTTTCACGGATTTAGTTGAAACTGGTTTTCCCTCTGATGCCCTCCAGCCACTCAGCTTCAACTCCTGGTTATTTAATTACAGAGTTTCCTGATGGACAAATGGCTTTTGCTTACCAGTTCTAAATGAGCTAATCAACAAGCTGGCCAATGGTATAAGCGAAGTAAGTGCATGCTTATGGCCCCCATGGCCACCAGAGGGCCCCCAAGTGAGCTTGAATTTTTTAAATATGATATATCAATATGTCAATTGCAATCATGTTGACAGGCTGGCTAGCTAATACTACTGGTTTAACCACTTCCCATGCTGGTGTCATGTTCATGCACATTAAGTATTTCGCTGAATATTAAAGTGTAAATTAACACCTGTTTGCTACTTTTTAAGATTAAAGACCATAAAAGGATACAAACATACCAGGCTGACATTAGTATAATGTAAACAACACAGCTACAGTTAATAAAATTGATATTGCAAATGATCAAGCACTGACAATAGCTCAGTGCTTGCAGCAAATGATCAAGCAACGATGATAGCTAGCCAAATCCAATTCTTCTTAGGGCCCTGTAAAGGCTTGGCTCAGCCCTGGCTAACCATGATTGTTCACCGGGACAAACACACCCTCTGAGAATGGCTGGGAATACATTAGCGATGATGGTTTACAGAGTTTCCTAATGGAAAGATAACTTCACTTGTTTCTATAAAAGCGTTGTTAGCTGGTCAGCTGTGACTCAGCTCCGGTGTGCTGGTAGCCAAAGTTAAAGTTCAGCGGTGCATTTATTCTGAGTTTGGTTTTAATGAATTATTTGAAGCTATAAAAAGAGGGTTTTACATCATGATGGACAGCTGGACTGTGCTCACAATTGAGTCAGCTGGCTGTATGGGCAGGAACTCAAACATGTGGCTCCAACACTGGTCACTATGTACAGATTCTGGCTCCAAATGTCATCAGCGCAAGATGGCAGCACTTATATCAGTGACATTTTGGCTTCATTTTTGTATAGTGGGCGCAAGTGGAACATCGTCGTCCATCTTTATTGACAGTGCTATTTGCTACTGTAAATGCCAATCAATGTCCAAGACAAGTCCCACTCTAGCTGCCAGTTTTTGCCAGCAACACATAATATGTGTAAGCACTCTGCTAGCTGTTTCATGGAGACTTTAATATCATTTACCCTTCTACACCAAGATAACAACACCTGTAAGTTCTGGAGGGATTTTAAAAAAGGTCAGTCTAGTACCAACTATGCAGGCCACATCTCATGATTGAAATATGCCAACAGACATTAGTTTCATTTTTGGTGAGTTGGAGAGTAGAGGCTTGGGGAGGAGGGGGCACTCTTGATAAAAAACAGGTGAGCTCAGTGCTCTTTTGGCCCATGCTCCATAATTACACCAGAGAACGTATTCTAATTGGCAGTGTCTTTATGCAGAACTATTATCAATGTCCCTCCGAGGCAGTGGAAGAGAGGAGGGGTGGGGGAGAGGGACGTGAGGAATGGGTTCTATGTCAATGAGCCCAGGGTCCATTTACACATGGATGAGGACTGCTAATAATGCCAGCGTAGCCAGTCCAGCTCGCAGAAAAAGAGAAACCGAGGTTTAACATATTGAGCTGCTTCCAAATGCATGAAAATGTAAACTTCAGTAAAGGGGACATTGTGTTAACAGACTGTGTTTGCTGTAGCAGTGAAATGATTGTGTGGTCTGACAGTGTGGTTGTAAAATCCGAGACAGTCCAAAAGGGGACGAGGGTGTCAATTCTAGAGCTGTCCAACATGAAGAGATTAGTCAAAGCTAGTCAAACAAAGAGCTGTCCACTACTGTCAAACACAGACGAATACTATTACAAAGCCACATGCATTATTAATTGTTGTACTACATAGATTATATAATTACATCACACCTAATGCTACAACAAAACACATTTGTTTGCTGACATCAAATATCAGGTGTTAACCTCTTCAACTCCGGGGGACGTCCCTATCCAACATTACTCTCTGTCAGAGGCTGTAGCAGGCAGAGGGAGAATCTTGCATGGCAAATTTCAGACAGGTCTTTTGACCTCTCTCCTCAAGATATCTGAATGTAAAAGGGTTCTGTGGGTACCAAGGAGTCTCCCTTTCACAGACATGCCCACTTTATGCTAAAACCATGGACTTTGGAGCAAAAAACATACATTTTTTTGCATGCAGTATAAATGCTTTATTTTCAACTATTCTATTTAGACATGTCTGCATACTGGGGTCCATAAACAGTATTAGAATTGTATAAATTGGGTATAACTGGAAAGCTGAGACTCAATCAGCCCAGTTGTAATCATAATCATACGTATTTCACTGAAGTTTCATTGTATTTTTTGAAACTTGACCTCACTGTATAAAATGACCTATTGTGACTTCTAGGATAATCGCAGCCTCACGACACTTCACAACCACAAACTACAGACCACGTGCATTCAGATGATGGATTTCCTTGGTATAATGACAATGATGTGGCCTCTGAGCAATTCCCAAAACAGTGCTCACCATCTAATTGCACACAAATGCAAATGCAATTCTAATCTCCAAATGGCAAATGTTTGACATGAAATTTTCTATGCCGTTCTTGAAGATCTCGGTGTCTTAATGTGGTGTTTTTGAGGGACCTTTTTTTTTTTTTTTTAATCAATTCTTGAGTGGTAAATGGCATCAAACCAAAAACTGCTGCAACAACTTATGAGACACGATAGACCACGGCAATAGGCATCATATACTTGCATAATGTTCTAAGCCCACATACACTCTAAACTTTCAAAATTTGAATTGGCGCCTAACCAAAACACAATGTTAATTGATTTATGAGTACAAAAACTTGACACAGTGCTGAGCTGCATCTCAAATTAATCTTCAGGTTCCCAGCTTTAAAATGATTTATATCACTTCTATGTGGCACATATTGCTGACCTGCTGTCCCCACTTAAGATGCACTGCCTTCTGCTAAAAAAAGACAAAAATGCGTCAATGGCAAGAAGCGGGGGGAGTGGAGGAGGTTAAATTTTGCTGAAAAGCCTACGAGAATATGTTGTTCATTTGCACACTGGCCCTTTATGTATCTGCATACATTAACGGAAAAATTAACCGCAATGCTGGCACCCTTATTCTATTTCAAATATTGCAGCAGCTCTTGGCATTTTGTTCCACATGTGGGTGTTAACGTCTGACCCAGACAAACACCCCCAGCTCCAACAGTGTTATTAGTGGAGTAGTGGATGTGCAGACAGATAGGAACACATTAACATACCATTCAAAGCAGATGCTGCACCAGTGCATGTTATGTTAATTGGGCTTGCTAAAAGGCAATTATTAGTCAATATTAATATTCTATCATTTATCTGCAAACTGTAAACTTTTCTGAACAGCCATCAGCAGCCTGTAATATTAAATATCCTACACTGAACTTGAAGGAGGCTGCAAGCTGTGCATGAGGGAAATGATCCTGAAGAAAAAAAATTATGGAAAACTAAAAATGGAAATTTTGTCTCCCTGAATGTAATACTTTCAGGGCTATGAATCTTAACTTATGTTTTAAAAGAGGGCAGGAGTGTAATTTTCTTACCTTGTTTTAGGGGACGTCGTTAGCCATTCTTCATGCTTTTCAAATGTTATCAAGTAAGCTGCGATCTCCTGTGAAAAAGAGAAGAGAGGAGAGAGAAAAGGAGTGAGGCTTAGATATGTCATCTTTAATCACTGTTCTCTTGTGTTTGTAATACATCGGTGAGACTGCTTCATTGATATTCCGACAGTCTAACCAGCAGCACAAACACAGCGGAGACGGAAACAGGGGCAGTGCCAGGGAGCTCAGGCAGGTAAATGGAGACTGGTAAAAGTAAAGTGAAAGACAGACGTGGAATGCAGCTGAGGTCAGATCATCTTCTGAGACCATCTTTGTTACGAAAGCTTTGATCAAGTTCTCCTCTGAGGACATCAAGGTGCTCTCAGGAAGATTGACATCTCTGTGTTTGAGAGCGAGCAGCTTTTAACATTTTTGGTCCGATCCTCCCCCAAATCCCTTTGATCTGCCCTTGACACTCCTCTATGGATCAATCCACTCTTTAACCTTTGAATAATAATTACACGCCAGTCTCACAATATTGACATGCGTGTGTACCGCTACTTCAGAAAAAGGTTGTAGATCCTTTGGAGTTAGTTGTGTACAAAGAGATGCTATAGACACCGAAGTTAAAAAAAGGCCAAACTGCCACTGGTATAAATAGAGATACTTCAAACACTTTCATGTTTCCCATGCTCACCCTGCCTACTGCATCAGTCTGAGTGTAAGGGGGAACACGCCAGACCATACCCGGCCATTTTCTCACCAAACTAATGGGCAGAAATAAAAGCACTTTGGATGCTGGTGGACAACCTAATGATTACCAGCGACAGCCAGCAATTCACTCTTCAGCAAGAACATTTGTCAGCTTCTCAGACTGTTAGGGAGAGCTCGACACAAGGACGGACCTGCTGCCACAAAAATATCTTTTTAGTTTCTAAGGATGTGCATCTCTCCTCATGTTGGAGTGTCAACAAACCTTTAAGTGTTAATATGTTGTTCAAATATTGTCTTGTTTGGTCTGAGAGGCTTGAGTTTGAAAGAAGTCTCTTCCAGGGCTTCATGTTGTTACTTTGCCTGTCCACATGGGGCAATAATGTATACAAAAACCCCAGCTTTCTCCACAGCAGAAACTGGAAAATATGAGTCATATGTGGCGGCACAAAGCGATCTTAAAAACCAAAACAGTTGTGTCCTTGAGACTCTTTCCATCCTCCTTTTTCTCTTTTCATGCACACACGCTCTAAAGTATGCACCGCTGCAAGAAGGCCCCCATTGGCTCATCAAGGCTGTGTCACAAGTGTGACCTGGCACAGAGACACAGCACACTGGCGATAGCCCACAGGGACGCTGCAGGGCACTGCGGTGTGAGGGGTTCCCAGGCTGGCAGGGGTCCCAACAGAGAGGAGGGTGGCAGCATGACTGGCACCCTTGCCTCCAGGTGCAGGCTGGGAGATAATGCTGCGTTGATTAACTTCCTGTTCTCCTGCCATAATGACCGGAGGCAGAGAAGTCATGACAAGATGGAGTCTTGAATTAAGAAAAAGATAGGAGGAGCATGAGGCTGTCAAGAGGAGCTCCGGGCTGCTCCTCTCCTTTATAACTTCCACTATACCACACAACAGTGGTTCTCAACCTTTTTTGGGCCAGCTCCCCGCTATTCTGTAAGTGCATTACCACCCCATCAACTAAAATGTATGGTAACTGTCTTCCGTATATATTAATACTGATTATGAATTTGTGTTATATTATTAAAAAGCATGTCACTGAATGCCAAATAACACATCTGACTGAACTGGACAGTTCATTAGTGTCACTGGTAGCAAAAAAGCCATATGAGTGTTAAACAAGTGCAGCAGAAATTTGACATTTAAACTTAAATTAGGTCTTGTTATAAATGACAAACAACAGCCAATTGGAAAAGCCATACAAGAAGCTTTCTTATTTAAAGTCCAGTGTGTAAGATTTATGAGGATTTAATAGCAGAAACAAAAATGTATGATCATCTAAAAACAAGAATCATTTTGTTTTTGTTACCTTTGAGTGAGCTGTTTATCCATGGAGGCCACCACGAAGCACCACCATATTTCTGCAGCAGCCCAGAATGGACACACTAAACACTGACTCTAGTTATGGCCTTTAATGTTTTGCGTAACTGTTAAGTCCTCCTACGTGCTTGTGAAGCAGAGGTGACATAAGGTGTGTGCAATCTGCCAGCTCATGCTAGATGCCACTAAATCCTACACACTGGTCCTTTAACTGTTTCAACGGAAAACAAGAGCAACCTGCCAAGGAAAAGTCTGAGGCAAAACCTTTTCATAACGCTACAGAGAAAAGTTGCACTGGTGTAAACTTCTGCATCTCAGATGGAATCACGCCAGCTGATGGCGTTGCAGTAATTCAGCTTGTCAGATGGCAGGTATCTGGTTTTAGAATAGAGCTAATGTGTGTCTGAACGCTAGATGCTAAGATGCTTTCATGGGAAGTCCAACAGCAGAATCCTTGGGATAACTGAATTCTTTCAAGAGGAATAGAATCTTAATTTCCTCCACGGGGAGGAAATAGTCTTGCGATACCAGACAATCGGCCGCCGACTGATCATCTGAGGATTTCTAAATGCAAGGTAGTTGATTAAGCAGTGGCATGAACAGCCGCTAACAAACGCCCCTTTCATTTTTTCAAGGGCACACCTTACCAGAAACTATGCTCTGCCCCCATTCTCCTCAGTAGTGAGCACACAATGTCACTGCCTCAATATGAAGGGCCACCCTACAGACCTTGGGCTGGTTCAGCAATGGAGTCTTTTTTTCAAACTCTCTAATTTTTTTCCACCCAGTTTTAGCAATAAAGGCTTTATCCTCAGTCTCTATTCAGCGAAGCGTTTAAAGACTGACTTGTGAGCCTGAGGATGAGAGTGTCCATTTTCCTGAGCTGACAGAGTAAACGCCATGTTGGTAAACTTTTATAGATGATACCCTGATGTCCTGTTCCTCTGAAGGCACCAAGATGCTGTGCTACAGAGAGCTGAATTAAAGAGTCATTGCTAGGGAAACGATACACTGTCTCGTCTAGTCGCATTGGTGGTGCAAACCGTCAGGATTTAGAATTGTTTTAGGAGACCATATTCTTTTACAAGTAGTTGCAGGTTTAAAATTCTTCTCATTGTGAATGTTGTAAACTGTAAACTCGCCTCAAACAAATGCCCCCCTAAAGAACACCCCAATGCCCCTGACATCGTCTAACACTCCTGGGGCCCGTACCGCCCCCACTGAGAAACACTACGACAGGAAAAAAAGACAATAAAGCAGTGAAGTGTCCATAGGGAAAGAGAAAAGAAGAATGCTTCACTACCAGGGTCACAATAAAGTAACTTTTCTGCATATATTTGTAAGTAAATTAGGCTAACACGGCAGTGATTAGATTAATCCCTGCTATTCTCTGTTCATTTTGGGAGGGATAAACGGCAGCGGGAAGCTCCTTCAGTGACCTCTGTGCCTGTTAGCACATCACCCCTTCCATCACTCTTGTCTTTAAAATACAGCCTCAGCCCCAGCCTCGGAGGCACAGGATGAAATAGGGGGCCGCATGGGCTCGTACTTAACAAAATAAAAAAAATAGAAGTGAGCCTCTACCTCTGGCTCTTTGCGCACCCCTCCCTCTCTGAACAGATGCCAGGGATTATTCCAACCCCCCGACCAACCATAAAGGTGCAATAATCTTATGGTGAGGAAACAAACAAAAACAGACGTGCAGCCATTAAACAGCTGCAAAGAGACAAAGTTTGCATGGGCGGCATAATGAGAGGCTAGCGTGCGTTCAGGTTGAGCAAACACGCTTGCGGGTTAGTGCAAGAGGGGTGGAGGGGGGAAGTGGGCAAGCGGTGTGCTGAACACTGATGGTGCATCAAAGTCAAACCAGCAGCTGTCAATGGGCGCTGGACTCTATCTGCTGACCTCAGTGCCTCTGGCCTGCTCTCCGTCGCTGGGGAAATATTCAGAGGAGGCTCTCTGTACACACTACTCCTACCTCACTCTACCTCATAGGTCAGAATCCTGCTCATGCAAGGCTGTTTGTACTTCCTTCCTTTATGCCTCAGCCTCCCTGCTGACATGATCCTTACTGGGGTTTTATCTCCAGGTGCTGCTGAAATACACTGTACCAGTAAGGGCTGTCTTCCTCACAGCCTAAATCAAGGCAAACTCCCTTCCAAGCCTGATCTAAATAAATAACAATCAGTGCAAGCTGGCAGTGAACCAGAGAGTGAGTATGAGCAATACCTCCTCTAATTGACACGGTGGTTGCAAAAAAGGGCCCTTTCATTTTACAGGGGAAAGAACAACCCGGAGCTGTTTGTTGTAACCCAGCCATCTCATTTGTTTCTTTTGTCTCTGTAAAAGCTGCGACACACTGTTAGCAAAGGGGGCCGCCCCAGAACATGACGGAGCAGCAGTCGAGCAGTTTCAGGGGCTGATGGAGATGGAAAGCCGAGAGTGTTTGCGTGTGTGTTTCTGTCTGCCGTGTTACAATCAGAAGGCCTGATTACTGGTTACCTGTCTGGGCCTGGCACGTTATTAACATGCTCTTCAGGAGGTGTCACTCCCGTACTCATCAGTGTGTCTCCCCTCTTTTCTCGTAGCCTCCATACACCTTCTCCAATCTGACTTTCACTCATTCTCATCTTTTTTTCCTCCTTTCCCATAACCGCTGAGGTGAAAAGGAAAGCCACCATAAGAAAATTTTCATTTTGAGATGACTGGCTTTTACTGTCTCGCCTTTCAAATGATATTTTCCCTATAGAGGTACAACATTCTCTCCAGAGAGAATCAGCTTTTGAAATGTCTACCTATTTGAAATTGGAGATGACACTAACATATTCATCCCATTTCACTTCTTTGCACCAAGGAAGGGGGGATGTGGGAGCAGCAGGAGCAGCAAACTCTCAGAAAATAAATACTATTTGTCCCATATTTGGATTGTCTGAAAATCATTTTAGGAGCGACTGTCTGTACACCTGATCAGATGGATTTCATTAGTCCCTCACCTCAGGGGGGTTGGTATAAATGGTATTGGAAGTATGGAGGTTGTACGCTTTTTCCCTATATTTCCATTGCGTATTTCTCATTATTGTCACAGCCAATGTCAAACTACTATGTAAAATTGGATGAACAATAGTATTACCATCCAAAAAAAAAAAAAAAAAAAAAAAAAAGTCCAAAAAGGCTGTCAGCAGACACGGTGAACCCCAGACTTGCGAAAGATCTCGTGAGAAGGATCATTTTAACCAAAACCATGAGAAAACCTTGTGAGAGATTTGCAAATCTTAGCTTCACCTCCAGCGTTTACTTCCAGACACAAAGTGACAGACTCTGTGTCTTTTGACTAAACTGTGCTAACTGGTAGAGCCCCCCAAATTCGTCCCAGGATTTGTTCTCATCACCCTGCAACAGGTAATCATGATACTGAAATGAACTGCTGCACAGTTGAGCTAGTGTCCTGTTAAGCAAGTATGTGACGTAAAATGTAGTTAAAATAATATTACAGCAATTGCAATGCTGATTTCCATTAGCACGTTAATGGGAATTCCCATTATGTGTTAGCATCAAGCTAATGGAAGAAATACTAGTTATTTACAATATTAAAAAATCAATTCAGCGATCCAAAAATCAATTCAGGAAACATAAAAAGAGAATTATGATTAAGAGACCCATATGAAATATGTCCAGTTAAGAGCACAGTAATAGCTGCCAAGAGGTTTCCATACCACAGCTTTACCCCTTCAGAAGCATTTATTTTGAAATTTTAAGAAAAACAAATATACCTTGATATTTACCGTTATTGTCCATGCTCCAAATTAGACCATGTTATAAATTTTAGGCCATACCGCCGAGCCCTACTCTCACCTTTTCTTATTGCACAAAAGTCAGTCAAACACGATGCCAGTGTTTGATGAAGATATTCCATGGTAGATTCACTGTCCCGGGATGACCTGAGGCAATATTGTTTTGTTGCTCCCTCTCTGATTCCCTCTCTCACTCGCAACTTTGATTTATGGGAGAAAAGCGAGGCGTTGAGAGGACCAACGCTCCGGCATTTGGATGACAGACCTGATGACTTGAAACAACTGTCGCTGTTCCATTAGAAGGAGAGATAGGAGTCTTTTGGCATTATCTCAGGACGCATCAGACACCTGTCTCTAAACACCATCCATAATGTCTCTCCTCTCCTCCTGCGTCCGCCGCGCATTTGAGCTGACAGAAAATGAGAGGTGGGAAGTGACTCTGGAGCAGATTCCCTTCTGTGCCACCCCCTACATTAAAATACCAACACTTACATCATTGTCTGAGAATTTAATCTTGGTTTTTAAAACCCACGATTTACTAGACACATTATGTAAAAACATGGAGTAATGAGTCATTCTTTGTGAGCTCAGCCATTTAAAACCAGTCTTCATCACCCAAAAAAAGGATTCAACAATTACAGCATATGTTTGTCCATTACAGTATTATTCCAGTTATACTGGTGCTCCAGTGACACTAATGAAAAGGCACTTAATGAATAGCCGTATTAGAAAAACTAACTTTAGCAACAGTATTGATTGCAGTAAAAGCTTGAGCTAATGAAATGAATATGAGAGAGCAGGAAGATGCGAAAGAATAGACGGAGCAAAGTCTGGTTAGAGAGCAGAGCACAGCGCCTCCAGCCTGCCTCGTGGTGAGGTCTGGGGAATGCATCCTCAAAGCTTTGACCTTGCCCTGCACTTGAAAGCAGGAAGTGGATGAGAGGGGGGCCAAGGAAGGGATATGGTGAGAGGAGCCCTCCCTGATGACCTGGGTTTTGCTGCGGGGAGCCAGGTCATCTGATATTTCCTCCAGGGCAGCCCAGGAAACCAACCTGCCCAGGGCTGGGCACAAATGGACTGGCGGGGATTTGGGGAGGGGTAGTGGAAGGGGGGGTTTGCAGAAGCTCCAGGCTATCACGAGATTACACCAGAAAAAATTCAAATGTAATTAGACACAGAAGAGATAGAGACTGGCACTAAAGAAAGAGATGGAGAAGGAGGGTGGAGGGTGAGTTACTGAAAAGGGAGAGGATAATCAAAAAGGAGAGTAGAGGAACAAAGTTTAAAGTTTTTTTTTCCCATGACAATGATAAATGCATTTAAAACAGGAGAAGCGTGAAGGTACGGTGATTAAAAAAAGAGCGCTTTGGTTCGATTCTGCAAGCAAAAGCACCTTTGCTGAATCATTTTGGGTTTTTTGTTTATACTTTATGAATTCTTAATGCACTAGCAATAATGTATCACACACTGTATCTATGTAATCTCATATGGCCATATTACTCTTTTAAGCTGGGGGAAAGTAGCGAGGTGGAGTGAATCTATTTTAGCAAGCTGTAACCTCCAGCTAGCCTTTAAGATTGTTTGAGCACGGCTCATAATAGGATGCGGTGGAACTGCTATCAAGACAGACGGTCAGGACAGAGGAAAAGAGCGAAAGTGAGATGGGTGAGGCAGAAACAGAGACATAGGAGAGTAAAAGAGTTGAGAAAGTGAAAGTATGCCAGAATAGAGTATGGAGCTGTTGACAGTTGCACTTGGCATCTGTTGAAGAGGAGTGAGGCTGCTCTATGAGTCCCTGTGCTGGGTTAAAAAGATGCCCTCTCCAGCATACTGCTCATTAGAACCTGCATGGGGCTTCCCAGGGATGCCCATGCTGAAAGGGAGGGGTGGAAGTCACACTGTGTCCACTCTGTTGCTCCACTGTGAAGCAGAAACAGAGTTGTTCTGCTCTAACCACAAGCCATCCTCTGTTTTGGCAGCTGATGCACCAAATCGATTTAAAAACAGAAAGTGTATCATCATGCCTGAGCAAAATTCTGTGAGCTCGCAAAAATGCATGTTCACGCATCAGACCTTCACCACAAAGGCCTAACCATATGTTTAAAACACACCTCCAGGCAATTTTGTTCTGTTTCTCCATCTAGCTCACTGTGTACCTCCCCAGCTCCTGTGGTTCGGCTCTCACTCCTGCCATACGAGAGGTGGGAAGGGCAAGACAAGCCATCCACTGCCCTACATTATACATAGTTCTGGGATCAATTTGGCATTGATCCTGGATAGCTTAGATGTTTTCCAGTAGTTGGTCAATGCTTCTCTTCACATTTCTGCTTGCAATGCTGGTCATAAGACTGTTCTGAAAAAAGGGAGGCATTCTCCTGGGGAGCCTCCTCTCGCTCCTCGATGCTGCACGCCTCCCTGCTCCCACAATCAATGTTACCCACAGCAGCTGCTCTGCCAGCGCTCTCCTTTTTGTTTACAATATCGCTTCTGTACACTGTATATGTTCATACAAGCAGAAGACTTAGCAATGAGAAAGAACAGTGGCGGAGGAGGGGTCTTGCGGAGACACCTGGGTTTCTACAGAGGGATAACAATAAGAAACATAACAAATATATACGTTTCCATACAGGGCACAAGGGGTCACTGAATGGTTTGATGAGTTCGGAAAAAAAATATTTTAATAATATGTTGCAGCGTTTATTGTCGCCAGGGGCCCTATTGTAGAAACTTCCTAACTTGCACATTCTATCTTAACTGTTTGATAGCCACAATAATTATGGCTAGGATCTGAATTTGATAAAAAAAAACAAAAAAACATTACAGATGAACAGTTTCTAATGTTTCTTTTCTAACATAAGATTGGAAAATTAATACACACGCATCCTATCTTTCTAAAATAAACTCCTCTAACTTCAGTATAACCATCAAGCTGTCAGAGCTTTGACTTTTCCACCTGTAATAATAGGCTTTGCTCCATTTTTTTGTACGTTTCAGTATGTTCCAAAGATAAAAAACAACGGTTACAAAATTGTTTAGCTTGGTGAGATGAGAATAGAAGTAAATTTTGATAAACACTGTTGGATTGAGTATTTAAGATTACCTAGTCTGAGATAAGATAGGATGAAGTAAGATCAGAGTAAATGCCTAAAGTTAGTTAGGATTTGCCTCTTGGGAAAAATCCTATCTTAGACTCTTCCTGTCTTAACTTATGGGAGATTTTGGATAGCACTCATCACCACAATCTTTGAAACAACAAATTAAGTCATATCTTTTAGGAATAAAGAGTGAGTTACAGACACATTTATGCCAAGGTGTACTGAAGCTATTCCAGTGGCTTGGTGAGGCTCAACATCGAACAATGTCAGCCATCTGTGTATTACAATGACACAGTGTTCAGCAAGCAGCAAGCAGCAAGAAAACATGCCTACTCAATGATTCTTTTCTAAAGTTTGTCAGCTTTAAGAAACAGGCACTTGCAAATTAAATACAGAACCAGGCACAGCACTACAAGCTCCAATAAGACAAAGACGGCAACACTGCAGCGGAGGAAAAGTTACTTAATTAGGATTAGCAACAGTAGCCTTATCCATTAACTGAGTTAACCACTAGCTAAAAGAGAAGTCACGTATTTTGAGGGACAGTGGGTGACTTTGACAAGATATATATTTTAATTAATATTCCTAAATTGCAACATCATTTCACAAAAAAAACAATATTTACTAAATAAACATAATTAAAATGAAACCAATATTATAATCACACAAAGTGTGATCCCAGTTTGGATTCCCATTGCTCAGCTCCAGCTCCACTGATGGATCTAATAAGGACTTCACAGTGACAGACTGAAGTAATAAATTAACTGTGGCAATAAATTCTACATTATTTGGGATGTTATGTTATTATTTGTGGGGGAAAAAAAGTATTCATACAATTTTACTATCTTACACCAATTTTAGGTACAGTGCATACTGTACAACATCGTATAGAACTTGTCTTTTTTTTTTTCTAGTGTTTTCTGTGCCCTATGACACAGTGTCTGAGGGGGCTGAACACTCTGTCTTCCTTCCCACCTCCTCTGCCTTAAAATGAGAAGCTGCAGCCATATGCTGAAGGGAAAACGGGGCAGATAGAAAGACAGAGAGACCAGGAAGAGGGAGCTGGCATGAGACAGGATTGTTTTGGCTGTGGTGCCATGGCTGCTGTCTCGTATGTTCATTGAGAGGAGGATGTAATTATCTGGCCTTCCAGGACTACAATGGTCAGCCACTGACCACTCACAACACACATGTGCGTGTATGTCCTGTGTTTCTGTGCATTTGTATAGTAGTATACTTGTGTCCAAGTTAAAACAGAACAGTAGCGACAGCAGAGAAGCAAAGATAGAAAAGATGAGAGAAGGAGAAGAGAAGACAGACTGAGAGAAACCTGGAGGAGTCATGAGAAGCGTTTATGTGGGAACAGATCTGCAGCATGTGGTGTGTTCGGGACACAGTGAATGAGAATTGGACATAAAGTTGACTGAGATGAAATACATCCATCTTTGTCAGCCATAATTAGGCAGCATTGTGACCCTGTGGTTGTTGCTATGGATGTGTGTGTGCTTGCTGATGTAAAGCCCATATGGGACCTCCTACTGCTGTACCCTTGAGAGATGTGTCTTGTGTAATGATTCTATTACACCTCTCTCTTCTTCTATCCCTCCCTCCTTCTCTTTCCCTCGGGCTCTAACTTCTGGCAAGACTTAAAGATGTGTTGGAGGCTCGCTGGAAATATGGAGCACTACATTAGTAAACAGGGCAAAAAAAAAGTGTACGTGCATGCACGCGGACACATCATGGTGCGCTGCAGGACGCGGCGGGAAGCGGCCAGGTTCACTTCCTGGCACCCCGTGGCTGTCTGACCTCTGGCGTCCACGCCGCACGTCCTCTTCATCATCTATGCAGCAGGATGTCTGTTCCCCCCCGCTGACAGCCCAACCAAGGAGAACGGAGAATGGCGGAGCCTCCATGATGCTGACCTTACCCGAGCCCCACTGCCGAGACTCCAGGCTGTTACCCCACTCTGCTGCTGAACTTTTCTCCCCCTCAAACCCAACTTCTGTCCACCA
>JAJHUR010076533.1:17026-29307 GCA_027495735.1 Lutjanus campechanus | reverse complement strand
AAAGCTACAGCATTTGGAATTATTCAGCTCAATCTTACTTCTTTAAAAGTAAGTTCTTTAAGAGAACACAACTAAAAACATTTTTTACCAGAACCCTGCCTGGTTTCATTCCTCACCCCAACTAGTTTCAATCTTTAGATTCTGTGACAGGAATGATTTGCACAAAACAACTTCAGCTGGAGGTTTTTATTTCAAATAATTAACTTAAGACATACCTCAACCAATAACCTGTTCTAACTTTTTGGGTAAAATAAAATAATGTAACTTGTAATTTGACTGTGGGCATAGTAGTCTATCTCATGCTGATTTCATTTCATATCATTACCTTTTCTTCGTTAACAATAATTTAGAGCAGGTGTATTTAACAAAGCAGGGCTTCACGATATGGCCTAAAACCAATATCTCGATATTTTTAGGCTATATTGCGATACACGATATATATCTTGATATTTTTATTTCTCCTCTAAATCACTGTATAAATGTTAAATTCAACCCTTTGATGCATAAAATGAGACCAGTATAATGATTCTAGCAGACCCTTCTATTGGAGTTTTTTAAATCTGCATGCAAAAAGAGGAAAATAACAATCATGTTAAGTTTAGCAAACCTTTTATTTCAAACCAGGCTGCTGCACTCACAAGCTTTTAAGAAATAAAAATAAATAATGGATTTGTAGGCCTTACTACTGTGGCAACAAAAAAATGCATTCAACAAGAATCCCTGAGAAAGACATTTCAGTGTTGCCAACTCCTCAGTGAGGAAAGTAGCTATTAGCTGTCCTAAATGTAGCTAGAAGTCGCTAAATAGCGTCACTGCCTAATTTGCATAATTTACCATTTGCATGTAATTGTAATGGACGCTGTAGGAGAGAGGAATAAATTATTTAATACACATCAGAGGGTTAATATCTCATTTCATTAAAGTCTATACAAAAAATTGTTAAAAATGTTATAGTATTGGCAAAAAATGTTCATGTTTTACTGTGACTTGTTGTAGCCTCCTAAGAGGAGCATAAGGTTAGAAACTAAACCAAACTTAAGAAAACTAAACAAACACCCTTCGATAAGATTCGATATTAGTGTGACAGTGAAGAAACATTCACATTTACATCCCGCTCTGTAAGCCAGGACAGGATCATACGCGATTTATTTGCAGTCTGGACGCGGAGTGGTGTGAGTCTCCTCTCTGCTCTGACTGCAGCTACACCAGCAGCGCGAGGCTACGGTGAGACTGACCGCCTGTGAGTGCTTTGGGACCGGGAGGGGCTCACGGCAGCATCCGCTGCTCGTTGAGGACAGTAACTGCACGTCAGAGGCTCCAAAACACCAGAAAAGTCTCCAGTAACATGAGAAAAAGTAGCTAGATTTGTCGCTAATCGCTTTGGACAAAACAGTCGTCAAGAGGATTTGGAAAGCCGCCAGAGTTAGCGAGAAAGTTGCCAAGTTAACAACACTGCTCCTGACACTAAAACACGCATGCGCGCAGGAGAGTTTTCTGGATGGGCGGGGGGGAGTGAGCTGCTTGCTGTGAGAGGAGCACCGAGAGAGAGAGAAAGAAGCGAAACTTCAAAGAGAATTATATACTGACGTCTTAAAACATTTACGTGACAATTTGTACTCGATGGTCACGATATAGTAATTTCATACGGCATATCATTCTGTGGCGGTTGGTCTCCATTCTGTGGCGGTGCGCCACAGAATGGTCTATTTATGGGAAACACTGAGCTATAGTGAGATACACGGTCACTCTACCGAGACTGCATTCCTGTTGCTCACTGAGTCACTGTATTCAGCTGGAGCTGCTGGTCAGTCCTCAGCTCTACTGCTGTTGGATCTGTCAGCTGCATTTGACACAGTCAGTCCTCCTCTCCCTCTTCACACTCACTGAGCTTGGCATCTCAAGATCTGACCTCTGCTGGTTCATGTCCTACCTCTCAGGGAGACAGTTTAGAATATCTTGGAGGGGAGAAGTGTACAAACCGCACAACTTATCCACAGGGGTTCCTCAGGGGTCAGTGCTTGGCCCTCTTTCCTTCTCAATATATCTCACCTCACTTGGCGCAATAATCCACTCCCATGGTTTCTCATACCATTGCTATGCCGATGATACCCTGCTCTTCCTGTCATTCCCTCCGGAAGAACATATAGTCTCTGCTCACCTCTCGTCATGCCTAGCTGATATCTCGCTATGGATGAAAGAACGCCACTTTCAACTTAACCTCTCCAAGACTGAGCTTCTTGTCATCTCAGACAGTCCTTCTGTATAACAAGAAATCAGTATCCAGCTCAAATCCACCCAGCTCACACCTACCAAGTCTGCCCGAAACTTGGGCACCATGATTGACGACCAACTAACCTTCAAGGTCAGCGTGGCTCAGTCATCTTCATTTTCCTTGCACAACATCAGGAAGATCAGATCCTACCTATGTGAGCATGCAGCACAACTCCTGAGCAATATCAAACATTGACCACTCCTTACTGGCAGGCCTCCCTATATGCATGTTCAAACCTCTACAGATGATCCAGAATGTAGTGACACATCTGGTTTTCAATCAGCCCAAAACAGCACATCTCACCCTGCTGTGCAAATCGCTCCATTGGCTTCCAGTCACTGCCTGCATCAAATTCAAAATCCTTAAACTTGCCTACAGAACAGAAACTAAAACAGCTCCTGACTACCTGAACTCCCACTCAATACGCTCTGTCAATGGAATATGCCTGATTCAATCACAACAACAGGGCCCAAGGTCGCTAGCTACCTAACTAAGTTTGATCAAGTCCCTCTCAGCCTTTAAGAAAAGGCTGAAGACCCGACTCTTTCGTGATCACCTTTGCACTTGATTGACTGGACAATATGTAATTTTTAAAAAAAAGAAATAAAAAGAAAAATCCAAGCATCTTATGTACTCTATGCATTGCCACTTGCACTTCCTGAAGGCATCTACATCCTATCAGACTAGAACTTTGCTTCATGGCACTTGTTCTGTCCTGAATAGATGCTTGCTCGTGTTGTATCAGCTCTCAGATGTTGCTTTGGATTAAAGAGTCTGAATTGAAATTGTAAATTGTAAAAAAGATTTGATATATATTTGACATACACCAAGAGATAACTGAACAATTGACACTGACTGACTGAATTTGAAATGAGGTAAATTTGTAATGATTCAAAACAAATGAACTTATCTAGTCAAATAAACTTGATATTAATTCAGTTGTACATGGGAAAAGATGTTCAGTAAGCTTAAAATATTAAGTTGAACCAACAACTGTTAAGCCACACTGACAAACATTACAGACAAATTTGTTTTCTTTTTACATTTTCTCAGTTTGAAGAGTCAGTTCTTCATTTCTCACAAAGAACTTCCAGCTGCAGCTGCTCCTGATGGAGCTACTTTGGTTCCTCATTGGAACAAAGACAAGAGGCAATATGTGAAATTGCTCCCAGTGAATTTATTAGATTTTGAGTATAAGGACGTCAGGACTGAATTCAGTAACCTCCATCATTGTTTGCAGTGTTTTCATTATTGTGGAAACAAGCATCCATGACTTATCTTTAGTGTATTAGATACATACAGCAAGTTTTCATCATATGCTTTGCTCAAACTATAAAAAAGAAGGTCTCTTAAACAATGCATGCTGGGAACTCCGCTAATATGATGATCATGTTTCCTCAGAAATGTAATTTACCTAGTTGATACTCTGCACAGAACATTCATTCAACTCACCATTTCAAGTTAAAAGACTAATGAGAAAAATTTATGAGAAAAGATGAGTTGAGCCCACTAGATTCCTGTATGATTTTTACAGTGCAGAATTATATTGTATATTGTATTATATTTTATTTGGTAAATTGCATTTCAGTAAAAATAGGCTATTTTAATTTTAGTTTATAGAAATGGATTGCAACAACCTTCTTTAAACTGTATCGGCTGTAAACCAGTTATGGCCTTTATAATGTACCCATAATGTCAGTCAGTGTATTTTTTGAGTGTAAATGCAGTGAATAGAGGCAGTTACCAGGATAATGTGTCTTTTTCTGCCACAATTCCGGGAGTATCTACTTACTTCTGCAAGGCTGTTGTCAACAATTTTCTCTTTTCAGATTGCTCCAAATGAGAAAATTTCAGGGTAATGGCAAGGCTGTTGTAGCCTGACAGCAAGTGATTATCCCACCCTTTGTTGTTTCGTATTCTTTTTGGCTAAAAACTGAGCTTGATAGTGGGATGCACGACATCCCGATGGGTCATGTCAGCTTCACTGTTTTTTGCTTCAAGGCTTACAGCCTTAGAAAATTAAGAACATCATACATGTGTGACTGATGTTTCTGTCTCGTTATGTCCTTAACCAGAGAACGTTTCTAGTTGACCCCTAACACATGAAAACAAAAACAGCTTTCAAACACCAAAACAATTGTCTGCTGATCTCAGGGGAAGACTGTCTCATTGCTTCAGAGCAACGACATCATTTACATGGCAAACAAACTGGAAAACTTTTGAAAGTGATGTGACTTAAACTCTGGACAAGTTTTTCAGTCACCAAAGCAGCTTTTACCAGGGGAGCGCAGCCTCTGGTGCTGTGATGAGAGGCTCACAGAGCTCGCAGGGCCTGTGCTTCTTGCAGAGAGAACACATTTCTCTTAACAGCTTGGCTAAAATTGGACCACCAGATGGCATCTCTGCATCTCTCCCGACACTTGATTAAGATCCGATGCCTGTGGTCTATCCTCTCCAGAATCACTGCTCTCATGTGGAGTGGAATCAATATTTGATTTCCTCTTTTAAGTCGTGTTCACTTAAATATCTTTTTCTCCATAAAGACCTCTAAGGCAGATACAGATATGTACAAAGCAAAAGTTATGCAAGCATCAGAGGCACTGCTTGAGTGTATATACATTAGTATAGTGTAGTATACATTAGATCTGTTCTTTAGAAACAGATGTGCCTGAGGTCAAAATGATACATTGAAAATAGACTGAATTATCTCACGTAAAGAGTCGGGATGAGAAATTTGTTGTGAAATGTGTGTATCTGCACAACATACAGTTTACTTTAGTTTTTTCATGTGATGGATGTGGCTGTCTCAGACAATACGGTGGTAATTTTAAAAAAGGAAATTGTTTTTTCTCGCCTTGATTGGTGGTTAACTAAACAGACTTCACTTTTACACTTTAAGCACATTTTAATTTGAAACTTGCCACAACAGTTCTGTATTCCTTGTAATTTCTAGCAGTTCACAATTCACATTGTGAGTTTAAATAAAGGTTAAAATATTTCAGTAGTGTGTTGTGTATATTGTAAACAAGTGGTTTACGTATATGGTCCATATAGAATTCTAGCCTTTAAAAGAACTCTTCTTAATTAATTTGATGGTGACACCATATTCAAGTTTCGTTCATAAATAGTATAATGTGTACTGTAGGTCTACTACACATGAAGAAATGGTTAATCAATGGTAAATCAAATAAAATCTCAGAACCAAAATGAAAATATGCTCTTGTTACCATTTAACGAAATGTTAGAATGCACAAAATATTAATGTTGGCCAGTGTTGTGTAAGTTCATACTTCACAAGAGCTAGTTCAGATTCAGTTCAGAAATGAAGTAGTTCATGTCCATGATTCACAATTTTGAATTTTGAACTTAATTCATGTTACCAAAAAGTGAACTATGTATTTTCTTTTTTTTAATGTAATTTTAAATATAACCTCCTCCTACCAGGGATGCTGGAAGTCAGTCACAGTTGAGGGTGCTGAGAGGTCAGTCTATTTGATGACATCACACAAGCTTGCAGCTCTGGACTACTAAAGTGATAGTCATCAATTATTCGGATTGAATTGTATTATGTGCTGTACTATGCTGTATATTAAAGAATCACATTGTTTTATTATTAGTCATTTTCAGTTTTCTTCCCTTTTGCAATAACCTTTTACGTATTGAACCCAACATTACATGGGTCGAATAATTATTTTCACCTTTTCAGCAGCCAACGTCATGGACGTGTGGGAGATGAGAAACCAATTTATGATGTTATGCGTCGAGGCAGAGGATCAGGATGGCAGGTCTGGGACTAAGAGCTACTGGAACACTGTGTTGACAGATTTTGGAGTTGAAAGCTGAAAAGGCTAAAGGAACCAATGCTTTTCAAACACTGTCGTGCAAATGCTTGACCCACCGTGTCAAACACAACATTATTAATTAAACACTGTAGATAAGTAAGACGGTTACAAAATGTCAGCCAGTAGATAATCAGCACTTATCAAATGTACATTTGTTTAGGGAAATAATTAGACTGAACTTCAAGCTTGAACTTTATTGAGAGTGCCTGTTATGGCCAGTTTTGGGATACAACAAAATAGCCTCTTTACCCTTAACTTATATTAGTCAGTATTTTTTTAAATTAAAGATTAATCAAATCAATCTCAATGATGAACCCACAAAAATAGCCAATTCTGCAGCTTTTTAGCTTCTTTTTAACTCAGTGTGTTGAATTTACAGTCCACAAATGTTCTGTTTGATTTTAGCTGAAGAAAACAGAGAAATTTCAGACAAAACCCCGAACCCTAACCCTAACCCACAGACAAGTTAGCAAGTAACTCGTGAAGAAAGTCACACATTTAGCAGCTAAATACCCAGATATTTTTTCACAGTAGTTGGTGGAGACCAAAGAGTGAAAGGCAAGTAAATAATGGCCTTAAATTTGCCAGATGGCCAGAAATGCAACTCCTCCAAATGAGTGCTAATGTTGCTCCATGTTTGCTGGATATGTAAACATAGCTGTTCGCTAACATGCCAAACTAATTTTGTAGGGCAATAAAATGTCCTGGCTGTGGGTTTGGCAGCTTGTTCTAGAGTTCTTCTGCCTCCAAGTGGCAAAACAAAACAAAAAAAACTAATGAGCATAAAGTAATGCAGCTTTTAGATCATTTCAGCTTCTACACAACTGTTGTCTTAAAGTTGATCACTTTCTCTCACTGACTGTTGAGCTTGTCCAAGTTATGAGGCAGATTAATTCAGAAGGGGCAAATGACATGAGAAACACATTTTCTATTATTCTCTATGCTTCTGTATGTGCTCCATACATCTGCTGACTTGATACAAAAGGATTGTGTAAACAGACCGCAGTCTTCCAGCAGTTGTATTGTTCAGGGCCTCCCCTGCTAATCTGACTGTGTGCTTGAGAGTGACTGGAGGTCAGAGCACATTATTGAACAGTCCTAAGATGTAATAGTGGAAACAGTGATTAGATCAAAGAAATGAACACTTGCTGTGACTCCCACCTCTGCTGGAGCTGCAGTAAATAGAAAACTGTGAAAGACCCACTTTTCTCTTCTTGTGTCATTTCTTGAAAGCCAAATATTTGTGATGGCTGGTACCACAGATAGAGGTCAACACATTTTGTAGGTAGGTCAGTGGAGCTGATGTGCAGTCCACTCCCTGTAAAGACAGAGTTTAAAAAGGTGGACATCCTAGGACAGGGCAATTACCAATGTGTCTGGTGATTCTTGTACTTTTAGGGGTGAAGTTATTACTGTGACAAGTTCTGTCTCCAAATATGAAGCACACCCTCTGACACAAGCCCTCCAGATTTTGCTGTAGTGTTTGTGTGGACATGAGGCCTCTCTGAAATTGAACAACTGTGTCAAACTATAGACATAACCCGTTCACCCGTCCACATGTACAACCAAGTCATCAGAGGAGGAGCTCATTAGCAGGAAGCCTTATGTGATAAGGAAATCTTATGTAAAACGACATCCAAATTGACCTGTATATGAAAAAGAATAATTAACAAGTGAGATTAATCAAGATAACCCGGAACCACTGCAGAGCTTGGTGTGAATTTTGCCCCTGTGCCACCTTCAACAGGGGGAACTAGAGTTGAAATTTATTTATAGAATTTGCATCATGTGCATATTTGCAACATTGTTAATTCAGCAGCATTTAATTTTAAACTCCAGTGGAATGCTTTATCCACCAGAAAGTGGATAGTTTGAGCTACATGTCATGTATTCACTGAGTATCCTTGAGTCTGCCCTGACTAAAGATGATCTCAATATGCATTGAGTGAAAGGCCAGGAAACCTTCCGGTTAGCTCATCAAGTCTTGGTTTATTTTACGCTGTTAACAAGGTTAATGATTAGAAGGTAGCTCAGCTCAATTTATCTGAATTATTAACCTTAAAACACCCTCTGGGTCATCAAAACATCAGACACACACATCAAAGGTCAACAAAGGACACAGCTGTTCGTTTCCTGTTTCTGATCGATACACAACCAAGTCATTTTTGTGCCCTGATCAAACCTCGACCGCAGTGTTGTCACATTATAAAGATAATTTAGTTTTTCATAAAACATAAAACTTGTTTGTAACTGTTTTAAAAGGCACGGACAAATTAAGCCATCCAGCAGATCAGAGCGTCAGATCAGAAATTGCTTCTACGTGTCGTTCTAGAGGCCATGACAAACGATGGATTTTATTGTTTAGTCTGAGGACTATTTTTTGTTCTACACATTTAGGGTTTATTTTACTCTCCCATAATAATGCATTGTAATTTAACTTCAGTCAAACAGTACAGTGAGTACTGTAAATGCTGTATACTGTGTGTTCTCGTCTGGCAATTTAATCACTGTAAGACACTCACTGAATCCAGCAACTACTCTTAAAGGCTATCTTGTTTCCTTCTCTTCCTTTGAGGATAAGTTGTATCTCAGGGAAATCTGTTCATATTGGATTATTGTGCAGCACACAATGTACGTCATTCATCAGCATTCAGGTTGTGGCTGTGGATGAGCATGTAGTGTGTCTGACTTTTATGCCAGAGACCGAAGATGTGCTCAATAAATGTAATTCACAGCTCTGCAATATCCTCTATCTGCCGGAGACAGGGCACAAATTGTGCTACCTAGTCACATATTGAGATTATCCCGAAGCACACACACAAGAAATAATAGCCTGATAATTTCTTTAATTGCTATTTTGTTTTCACCTCATTATTCAGTCTGGCTTCGTGTTCATGATGGATTGTTCTGATTGGCTTAGTCGTGGTTGAGACACCAGACCTTTTTGACCTGGAAATATCTGAGACTGGCAGCATTGAAGAGGTCTGGAACTAAGCTAAAGGCATAAGTCAAAAGCTGTGTGTCCACACAATAACAGTTCAGTTCAAGGCTGGCTATTCTGATGGTCCTGTGGTCTAAGAAACATCACACTGTGTGTTCGTGTGTTCAGATGATTCTCCTCTCTTCATGTTTCCTGTTCCTGCCCCTGTCAACAATAACAATTTCATTAAGGAGAAATTGCCTGAAAATGTACGTGAGTTCATGCTTTTAGCTTTGAAAAATTACATTCACAAAGCAACCCTGTCTCCTTGAAATCTAAGTGGGTATATTGCTACATGGTTTTCTTCATTAGGTTATGGAGACAACATATATCTTGCCTGGATTATGTTCTCAGGCGCTCCTTCAATCAACACATTCATATAAAGTGCTGGATTCACAAGGTGGTGGTTGGGGTGGATGGCGGGTGTACAGGACTTTAACACCTCAGTTCGGGGTTTGCATCTAGACTCCAAAATAACAAAACCACTTATGTTTTTAAGGAAATAATGCTGTAGTCACTACGACTGAATAATGCAGGGTCATCTACGGGTCCAGTGCAAACCTGCCCGCACCCACAAAGCTAAGTCCCATAAGCAACTCCACACCCGCCCAGAACTGTTAATATATGTTCAGCGACCTGACATTGACCTGTGATTAAACACACATAGACAGTCATTCACTTGTCACTCATTTGTGTCCTCAACTGCCGCAGCAGCTGTGCTCCTGCAGCTGTTGATGTGTTTCCATAGCAATGACCAGCCTAGCCTGTGACTATTAAAAGCCAACACTATGCTAAATTTTTTTTTAGCAAAGTGACTGATAATGTTATTCTCACACTCTGATCTCTGATCACACCAGATTACACCACTGATGTCTCTGGCTCTTTTTTTAAAATTAATTTTCGCTCTTGTCCACACCCCTGAATTTCTAAATGCATTTTTTTTTAACCCGCTACACAATGTTTATATGGGTTCTTGTGGGTACCCAAACGGGTGCAGTACTGTAGGATAGTGTATTGCAAGATTTTCTGTCTTGGTGGAAAACAAATAAAATATGTTTTCAGTGACTATCAGCATTTTTGCAGCTTGCCAGATGACATTCATTAACAACATTTCCTCATTATGTTGATAGTATACATATTTAATTAGTCATCACTTTTCCCTAAAAATGTATCTGCTGTTGTAAATTAGTTGTGTATAAACGTAAATCTGGGAGAGGCTGTTGAAAAGTATTGTATTTCAAGATATATGTGCCAATGAAACATGTACATCATGTGGTACAGAAGTAGGATGGAGAGGCAGGATTTCATTTATGCAACTCAAAAGCGATTTAGCACATTTTCTACATTTCCTTGTGATCTGTGCATATTTTTCACAGTGCTGCTCATGTTGGGGGCAGATTACATGTCATATGAATTCACGTGGAGTCTCAGAAGGGTTATTGCATTTATATTTATGCCCAGCACCATTAACTGTACCCTATTCTAATATGACTAGCTCCAGCACCAAAATGTTACACCTAACTTGTGACATGAGTGCATCTCCAATTATTACAAGCATTTGAAGAAATATTTGGGACAGATCAATTAGGTTTTCAATGGGTCCTAACATGTTAATTTGAAGATCACTTTCAGAAAATTGGTGCTCCGTGGTGATGCTTCAGAACGGTTGAAGCCGTTTGGTGTCATGCAATTGAGATTGGCTCTGATGTGGCTTCGAGGGTGCTGAGCAGAATCCACAGTTTAGTATGTCTCCGCAAAAAGCTTGAGGAAAGGCTTATTTAGGCACCATGACACAGAGAGTGAAGTAGGAGGCAGAGGATAAAGAAGCTAATCTTGTCAGCCTAAAGCCTGCTCCTCTTTCTGAATAACACTGCAGTTTGGTATTCTTTGTCCTGGCATTTAAATGGAAATATTATGAGACTTGGGCCTGTTGAGGAACATTTCACAGCTGTCTCTGCCCTGAGAGAAAGCAGACAATTCGGCATTAAGGATTCCGCAAATGTGCTGCATGTGTTTATCTGTTCTAATGACCTTAAGAGTATGGATATTACCAGCATACTAATCACCTGTGTGTGCTGTGCCGCTGTTTTGCATTCAAATTGCTAGTCAGGCACAACACACATGAAGGCAGGCAATGTCATTTTTAAAAAATTCTTACTTCACTTATAATACAGTATATGTGCGAGGAAATGCCACAATGAATGAGGTTATAAAAATCTGCAATGAGCTAAACCTCCTGTCATAACTAGAGAGAGGGCGTACAATTAGGTTGATTTGCAGCGATTAAGACGTCATGAGAGTATGGTCCATGTGGGTGACAAAAATGTGACTCACAGAGTATAAAGCAACTCATAAACCTACACATGAGACTGCTGCCACTTGGTTTATGTACCATTTTCAACACTTTCACATTGATAGAAGCTACTTGTTGCCAAAATATCCTTAAATCAGACTTGTTTTTTTAAACAAGACAACAATTTACTTTTTCTTTTTTTCCCCTCTGCTTTATTGGTTGCCACAATTGGAAAAGAAGACATTTTGTTCAAAAACACTGCCCCTTTGCTTTCCTGGATGGATTAGAAGCTTATTAATTTATTAGGAATCGATTATTAAATTAATTGGCAACTATTCTGATAATTTATTAATTGGTTTGACTTTTTTTTTTTTTTAAGAAAAAAAGTCTGAATTCTCTGATTCCAGCTTCTTAAATGTGAATATTTTCTCTTTTTTTTGCTCTTTTATGACAGTAAAGTGAACATCTTTGGGTTGTGGCCAAAACAAGACATTTGAGGACATCATCTTGGGCCACAAGTTAAAACATTTTAATAAAATAAGTATCTGTGCATAACAATATACATAACCGAATCAGCTTATCAGGCTACTAATAAAGTGATCTTCTAATAAACGATATAAACAACTAGGGGTGGGTAAAAATATCGAAAAATCGATGCATCGTAATTATCCGCCCCCTAATTCAATATCGATTAAGCAAACCCTCTGAATCGATTCACCTCCTGGGCATTGGGGGCGCTGTGCGCAACATCTTCGTGTGATTCGCATTTTAAGGACGGAGGCTGCACGCGACCAAACAACAACAATATGGCGACGAAGGCAAGCAAGTCTTTAAAGTGATACTCCACTATGCGAGAATAAGCCATTTTATATGTACTCACCACTATGCTGATGC
>JAJHUR010076533.1:0-17006 GCA_027495735.1 Lutjanus campechanus | reverse complement strand
ATGTCTCCATCCTGCTTGTGTGGTGTAATCCAAGGTCCGCAAGCCGCGACATTAAAAATTAACCGCAAAAGATGCCATTTTCGCCATGTTTTTAGCAGAAATATCAGCTGTTGCACGTAGCGTAGGATGTAAACATGGCGTCGATCTCGCGAGACTTCGGCATGTGCGGCCATTAGGATATATACGAAGTCTCGCGAGTGTTGTGGGCATGAAAATAAATATTAAAAAATTGCCAACAGGTACTCTTAATTATTTGTGTATTTCTACTTCTTACTGAATCGATATTGAAGAATTTAAATCAATATCGAATCGAAATCGAAATCGAATCGAATCGAAACCTAAAGAATCGAAATCGAATCGAATCGTGAGGTTCTTAACAATACCCAGCCCTATAAACAACCGTAAACTTAGTATGTTAATATGTTATTTAAATAAAATCACAATCATATACTTCTTTTCATATTTATAAATGATCAAAGGGCTGGATTGAGGTTGTTGAGGTCAACTGAATAGCAGCACAGATGTATGATGCACAGTGAAGATGTTTTCTTTCACCGTTGTGGCATACAATTCAGCTGTGTGATATTTCATACATACATGTTGCACAGTGTGGCTTGCTGTAAACGTAAAAGATTGATGAAATTTCAGTCTGTAGAAGGCTTTAAACCCTAATCTGTACATTTCTGTACCTCATAATTGTTATTTCACATTCTTAATCGAGTTTGACTTATAAATAAAATTGATTGTATTACAATTTGTGCCTTTAAACAGCAAAAGGAGCCAATTATTTGCAAGAACTTTTGCTGCTTTAGTTATAGAAAATTCTGAAACAGTCACTGCTTTACCTTTTGTTAAATTTATGTGGTTCAATATATTCTTCCTTTCCTCAGCATTTTGCACCATCACCTTGGTACAAGTGCAGCTGCTCTAACTGCCACTTTATTACAACAGCCACAAACAAAAGTGGCCAACCGCACAAAGCCAAACCACAGATCCATAAAAAATCACTATAAAAGCAGTACCACCAGAATATTTATTAACCTCAAAGGTGTATACAGTAGCTATTGATACATGGGTTCATTTTAAGACACTGCAACATACCCTTTGCCGGCCATGTATTATTCATACATTTTAGCAGCACAATAAGCAGTTAGTAGATTTCGGCCTGCCAATCATTGGCATTCTTTAAGTGGTCTGGCTGCTCATTGAGTGGGAGATACATGAGGGTGGGGTGCTCCATCACTCTTCTCCTTTTCCACTAAAAGGCTCTGACATATCTCCCTGGAGGCCTACAGCCAGCCTGGTGCTCTCTGTACACAACTTAATGGCTGCTGTCACTGCACAACTCATCCATGATAGCCCGCTCAGCAGCAACCCAATTACCACTTTTTGGAGACGATTTTGATATACATGTTACATCGTAGCAGTATTACACAATGAATGCCACTGTTTTCTCAGTTGTTGTGCTCAAAGCAAGAATCAAAAATAGTGCATATGTGTATTATAACCCCTTATATCTACATAGATAGTTCAGCATAGACATTACCAACCATGTCATATAGAAAGTCTGGGTATATTTATTTATTATTTTCCACATTGTTTCTGATTGCTATCCAATATCTGGTGTTATTAATTGGCAATGTTTTTCTTTCTTGTATCGCTCATAAGCTGTCGCTGTGGATGGTAGACAAACTAGGTGCAGAACTTTGCAGTATTTCCCTGAGGTTCGCTACTTTGAGGGGTCAAATTGGCCCCAGAGAGATGGGTTCACAAATTTTATTTTGTTTCCTTGTTTTCATGCCAATCTAGACTCGCCAAGCACGATTTATCAGTTAATTTTCAAAATCCACAGGAACCTCTTTTCACATCATTGGAAATTGCATGACTTAGATACACCGCAAAGCACTTATTTAAGAAATGAAACATGTCACTTTTAAAGCTGGTTCACCTGCTACTTCTTTTATTTCCTTCTTACAAAACAGTGGTGAATAACATCAGGAGCAAGTGCCAGGAGTTGATTTTTCATTAAAATAAAATTATGGCTGGTGTTTTAACTGTGTGTCAAATTAATAAAAGCACACAAGGCCAAACTGCCATATGACCGAGTCAAGCTCAGTGCTCACTCCACATGAAAGGCACTGGGTTACATTACATCACTTCCTGCAAAACTTCATGAGGAACAATAAGGGCAAAACAGCATCACCATGACTTATCGTATAGCTGTTTATTAGGTTGATAGCTCAACAGCAGAGTTATGAACTTAATTTTTCTGTTTTTCACTGTCTTTTCTAACTTGGTTTTAAGGAGGAAGCAATTTACTGTCAAGGTTGAGTTGTTCAGTTAGTAACAGTGTTGATTCAGTACACGTTGTAGATAAAAGATAAATTTGTACGTCCACTGAATGCCTCTAAATTTAAGGGAAAAGTTATGGTGACTTTTTGGACTGAAAAAAGTAAATGCCCTTCAAATCAGTCTTGACTGATTTATTTTTTATCAAGAACACTGTCTTTCCCCGACCTCAAAGGTACCTTGTGCTTTGATGAGTGGATCCTTTACAAGCATCACTTATATGGAGGGTATATTGTTGGAAAAACGAATGAAATGTAATAAAGTAGTAACACCAGAATATTTATTTATTGTATATATTTATTTTTTTATTTACTTATAAATGAAGTATATTGTCAGGGAACTTCTATGCACTGACAAACTCAAAAACTGTACATTTACTGCCAGACCGACAACTTCAATGCTCACCTTTTCTTCCGCTTACTTTGCATTCGCCGTCACTCTCTGACGCCACAGACAGTAATCAGTCTGTCGCTCGCCCTCTCTCACACTCACTACGATATGCTCCTCTGACCA
This sequence comes from Lutjanus campechanus, assembly GCA_027495735.1. Taxonomy (NCBI): domain Eukaryota; kingdom Metazoa; phylum Chordata; class Actinopteri; order Lutjaniformes; family Lutjanidae; genus Lutjanus; species Lutjanus campechanus. The sequence goes on along the minus strand of JAJHUR010076533.1, from coordinate 14,144 downwards.
GTCAGTAGTCTGAAGTGTTTGCTGGCTCACTTTTATCAGCGGGATACATCCAAAATACTCTGCGGGCAGAGGCATTTTTCCTCTCTTTTTCTAGTTAGTCCTGTAACTTTATCTCCGCCATGTTTCTCACCTGTCTTCTGCTTCTTTGTTCACCAGCACAGAGACCACCCCCTAGTGGTGCAAGCTGCGCACTACAATAGATCGTCTGTCAGTTTCATGGAAAGAGGAGTGTCTTGGTTTATGACCGTATAGAAAATCATACCGTCAGGATTTTTAATAGCCTGTTATACCGTAATACCATCCAAGCCTACACTCTACTGTCAGCTGTCAAATAAAGGCAAAAACTGTATTTGTTTTCTTGTATTAGTTATATATACTGTATACTGTACATACATATAATTCATTCAATACATTCAATACATAATCTGTAGGAGCAGGGTAGACAGTTCAATGTCAGTGGCTTCTCTGTCATTGTTGAGTTGTAGGTGGCCTCTTAACTGGACAGAAATTCCCGGCTCTATGACCAAATGAAGACACCCTAAGTCACTGAGAGGTGTGAATTCAGAGAGGCGTGCTGCCAAACTATCTGTATGCTGTACCTTCAAATAGCTGTCTTGGGGACTGCTCTGCACTGAATCAATATCCAGTTAATTTCAGGCTACACTCTGATCCTGCAGCAGCGGCTCATACATACAGGCCTCCTCTCTGGAGGAAAACTGTCGACAAGCAGAACACCTTCTGAAGCTCTGGGAACAGATCAGGACACTGGACAAGCCCAGTGATGCTTTGAACATCAATGACCAGCGTTTAGTCTACTTGCTATTTCTTTACTGACAAATGATATTTTCAGTGTAGAACAAGTTCCAGTATCATATCGTACTTGCACCAGAATTATCACATATAGTATGTAGGGCTGAGTATCATTCATAAATGTTCAATACCAGTACTGATAACAATACCTTGGTTTCGATACTGTTCCTGAATTATACCAAATCCATTTTGACAAGAACAAAATTACATTACATTGTGATACAAATATTCACTTTGAAGGACAACGCTGTTCAAAGAAAGGAGAAACTGTTTGAATATCTGTCCAGCATTGGACTAAATAACTGTCAAAACTCAGGTATCGAAATTTGGTATGATGACAAGGCGTTTCTTAATACTGGATAGTATTGAAGCAACTTGGTCAACACCATAAAGTATTAAAGTTCAGTACTCGCATGTACATATGTGGATTTTTAAACTCGGCTAAACTGCTAATTGGCGATTGACCCTTATCACATTGCCATTAGACAAGGTTTCCTCTCTGTTGTTTTTCTGATGAGTGCTGGAAAGCTGAGACTCAACTCGTGCGGGAGAGGGAGGCATTTTTACAAGTCGCTGTGTTCAGCTCTCAGTACTTCTGTAGCTTCCAACTGAATCTCTGTGATTTGAAGTACAGTTTCTCTCCTCTGTCGTGGTTTGTACTTAGACATATGAAAACCCAACATTTTCTGATTTTGCTGCTTCATAATAAAAGCTTTTAGATAACAAAATAACAGAATTTCGAGGCAATAAAATGTTAATCCACAGTTCCTCAGAAGCTCAATTTAAGACTAGCACATCCTCAGTAAATGCACACTCAATCCAAGTTAAGCCAATTAGCACGTGTATGAACAAACAATAGAATCACAGAACCGATGGAGACGACAAGCCTTCATTGCCTCCACCAAAAAGGGGTTAAAATTAACAAGTCCTCTTGGGTGTCATGTTTACATCACTGCTGACTGGAGCAGGAGCCAATAAATACCTGTGACGACTGAAGAGTCTTTTGAGCCGGGAGTAAAAGCCTTGCCTACTGAAGACAACAGCCAGATTTTAGTGAGGTTTTTTTGTCCAGTGTAATAGGGGCTTTCTTCTTTTGCACCTGGTGTGCAGTTGTTGTAGAGTGTAATCCTGGGAAGTGAGATGTAAACTAGAGTTACTGTATTACAGACTGACATCAAGTCTTAATCAGATGTTTGAGAAGTCACGTAATGACCCTCTGTAAAGTACAAAAGAATAGAATACCCTATAAAGACTACCTATAGTATGCTACTTTCAACCCCCGTGTATATGTAACGTCTCTCATTATTTGAATCAGTATGTGAATCTTTATGCGAGCCCATTTGCAATGAAAAGATCCAACTTCTTTCAAAGGACACGTCTGAAAGGAAGCACTCAAGCAATTAAGTTTCCCTCACCATAATTAATCAGTGAAATCCATTATTTCTGTCCTCACTGTGTGATTCACAACGGTGACATAATAATTGCTTTCCATAAGCTTAGGGAACATAGGTATTGCTGAAGGTCTTAAATGCGGTTTCTCTTATTAAAGGGCAGCAGCTCAGCCCAATAAAGTCGGTTGGTTTGTGGTTGCAGAAATCTGTCTTTCGGATCTTTGGAAATAATGCATAATTGAGTCCTGCCAGACGAACATCTTTGCGGATGTTATTTCTCAGTAAGTTCTTATCTTTTAGATTCACATTCTTTCATCTTTTCAGTCAAAGCAGTTAAAAGTGTGTATATTCGTAAAATAGCACAGCAACAAACTTCATAAAAGATTGTTTAGTCTCCACACGACAATTAGGCTCATTATTAGAGTGAAATGGGAGTAAAAACAGTTTAGTAGTTGAATGCAGTGTTGAAAGTAATGACACAGCATTTTGTCATGAATCTTTCCTGGGAACTAAATTGCTCTCATATTGAATTTTAAATTGATGTATGGATTGCAGTTTCAGGTTCCAGTAAGGATAATTCAAAGATGTCTTTTCATATCTGAACAAAAGCACAGTTCCATAAATTCACAAAGTGAATATACTTTTGTCAAAATGTTGAACAGGTGTCGTGATTGAATTCAAATCTTATGAAATCCATTTGTCATGCTAAGTGTTATGATTAAATTCAAGTCTTGACAAAGTAGATGTCAGGAATGTCACTTGTTTTTATTTTAGTGGAGTTACTGTGAATTACAATACTGACAAAAGCACTATTAGGAGGCTTTTATAGGAATTTTTCACCACTTTTATCTTCAAGATGCTGAGTCATGAAGTAACAGTGAGTTTCCAGACTCATTAATTTAAAAAGCTGTGAAGCCAACTTTAGCTAAATATTAGCTTGCTAACTATGTTAATATAAACCTCACCTTACGATTTTTTATGCAACTTCAACTGTTGAGCAAAGTTGGAAATTTTTGTGTCTGTCTATCATTTTCAACCAGAACCTTTGGCATACTGCAGTTCGTAGGGGTGGGCAGTATACTGGTTTCGGCACATTCTGCCATGACATGGCTGTGATAGCACATAGGTATTTGAACATCCAGTAGCTGATGTATTTTCCTCACTAATGCTGACTCTGGTACAGTATGCAGTGCAGACTGTGTAATGCAAGTAACAAAAGATGTGGAAGTTAATGTTACAAGCAAAGCATGCCAGTTTCTCTGTTGTTAACAAAAAGAAAGTCTTCATCTAATGTGACTCCCACCATCCGAGGTAGTGAAGATGCAGTAGGTTAACTTTATTTTTTGATGCAAATGTCCCCACAATAATAAGTTTACCATTCTACTTTGTACTGCTTTCTTAAGGGCCGGGACAAAGCAAGCTTTAGATCAATCAGTACTGACTTCAAACTTTTTATGATTTAAGTTTCGCTATTTTGTGTTGCTATGTCAGGCAGATGTTGTAGCCTCCTCCCATAGCCTGGGACGATGTTAGACTAATGTTAATGTTGTAATACTGAAGGACAGCCAAGGGAAATTGTGTGAATTCTAAGCCCCATTTGAAGCCAGAGTTGTAGGTTGGATGTAGGAGGTTTATATGCTTTGGGTTTTCTGCCAGATAAACGCCTTTGAGATGCCTGGTCCAGCCCTTGTCTAACTCTGAGAATGAATCACATTATGTTTCCAAATTAACCTAACCTGTTTTTATAATACCGTGATATAATACTGTTAACATAAAACAAACAAATACTGTGACAAAAAATAAATAAATAAATAAATAAATCATATATCGCCAACCCCTAATGTAGCGTTAGTTCTTCATGGTTCTCTCCTGCAACTTGACTGGATGCTGTTAGAATGGTTTAACACAAAGTGGATTTGAGGATTGTGGGGAACTGTGTCGACTTACTGGAAATGAATAGTGTTAACGTTAGCTGATTCAGGAAATGAAATGATTAGTGGCACACTTTTTAAATATTTTATTGCAATGAGACTACTGATTCTCAAAACACTGTGTCATGATATTGTGATACATGCAAAGATTTGTGGCAGTAGTTAATTTTATGTGTTTAAACCCCGTACGGCTCGATAGCAGTGCTGTTACCCATCTTCCCCATTCTGATTGCATAAAAAGTAAACTTTTTTTAAAACTCAAATGTGATACAAATGGTGATTTGTAGATTAAAAACAACAACAACAGCAATAGAATAAAACAAAATAATCATTGTTTTTTTTCACGGTAATGTTAAATTCACAATTACATTATTTTAAATCCTGAACCAAATAGACAAAGCGGTTGTATAAATTCTTACAATGTCATGATAACAGATGTTGTTTGTAGATATACAGTATCATTCGATATTTGTGTATTTCCATCATATTACAAGAAAATACTGCAGCATCAGAGTGACTTTCTGTTAGAGAGAGATTTTTTTTTTCTTTTGATTGATAATCCTTGAACTAAATGCATGGTGTGACAGAGGCTAATGGGGTGAAGCAGGGAAAAAAAGCAGGATGGGGAGAACGAGCAATAGAAAATGATGAATCTGGCCCAGCTGTTTGCCAAGGCAGGAGGTTTCTGGAACTATTGCTAATATGAAGTCAGCTTGGATGTCATCCAGGAGAGCTGAGTGTTATTTATGACAACAGCGGGAATCACTCGCTCATCATCAGGTGGAGAAGAGTCTTCACGAGGCAACAGCAGAATTAACTGAAGGCAAAGAGTTCAGGGAATTTAGGTGGTTGCAGCCAACTCCATTAATTACACTTGTATTGTCAAACACCGTATCCACTTTTGCAGTGTGTGGTAATGTCAGACTCATTGTCCTGGTATGTGAATGTTTGTGTGCTCATTCAGGTGTGAGTTGATAACAAATATTCTGTGCAGCTCTATTTTCAAAGAACAGTTCCTGCGTTTATCTTAAAAAACCCATTAATACTGTTTGTCTCATACACTGACTTTGATGTATTGTCAAATATGCACTGAACTGCAACAAAAGAGATATTCCTCAGAGAAATGTTTCACAGTTGGAAAAACAATATATAGTTTCGCCGCAGTTATGCAAAACTTCTCTAAAATACTTTATTGTAATTAATTAAATTCATCATGTCCATACAGAGTTTGTAGCCCCCAATTTACCATGTTTTAATTGTTATAGGTGAAATATTGAGATCTCTAATAATCAAAAGCTTAAATAATTATAATTAGTTATCAGTTAATATAATTAATTATAAATAACGACTAATTTCCTCGTCATTCCTAACTCTAGATTAATCGACTGGTCTAAAAGTAAGAAACCAGTCAGGGGCTGTAAATGAGATCTTATTGGTTTGCTAAGTGTGGCTAACGTTAGCAGTGTTAGCACCAGCAGCCTGCTCTCCGTGCAGGTTAACGTCCACATGCCTGTGCTAAATGTGGTTACGCATTGCTCTGACCTATGCCAGTGTTTATTCTGACACAGCCAACATACAGACTTATTTTCATTTTCTAAATCAGCGTGCTGCCAAAAGGTGCTGGTTTTACTTTTCACCTTGCTGGTTTACATCCAAGTATTAGCACCTGCCTGCCATGGCCTGGTGGTGAGCATCTTACATGGAACAGTTAACCAACATTGTATAATAATAAAATATAGAGCTGCAATGATTAATCGACTATCAAATTAATCACCAGCTATTTTCATAATAGATTAATTGTTTTGAGTCATTTTATTAGAAAAAAAATTCTCTCTAAAAATCATTTAGTTTATACTTTAATCTACATACTTACACTCAGTTGCCAGTTTATTAGGTACACCAAGTTAAAACTACTGCCAGTCCTGTGGTATATATCCTTTATTCATGAATCACCAACGTATCTTTGTGACTCAACATCAGTTCATCACCTGCACCATTAAGATTTATGTAACATCTGCTGATAATATCTAGTGGCACAGTCAGCCTGTCAGGTGGTGTTTAATGTGTCATTTTAGGTCTTTATGAGATGGGCTTGTGTTGCAGGGAACAGTTCATCCCCAAATAACTAATTCTGTCATTATCTACTCACTCCATGTCGGTGAAAAGACGGCCGTTCTTACAGCTTCATCACAGCTTTCTGCTGGTGCTACAAGATTTCCCTTTGGGATTCAACAAGAAATGCTTGAGTATTAACTGATACACAGCACTAATTCTCATTGAGAACACATTAATTAGGACAATGTGTGTTACAATAAGTTATACAAAAATCCAGCTAAAAGAAGCCAATGTTTGGCTCACCGCTGTGTTTTTGTTTAGTCTCAACAAGACATTAGACCCATTATTAGAGTGTAATGAGAATGAAAACTGTTTAGCAGATGCATGCAATGTTAAAAATCTTCACAATTCATTTCTGGGAACTAAATTGCTCGTGCAATGAATTTTAAATTTTTGTACTGAGTGTAGGTTGAGGCTCCGGCAGGGATGAATTCAAGGATGTCTTTTGATTTCTGGATAAAAGCACAGTTTCTTAAATTCACAAATTGAATATCCTTTTGTCAAAATGTTGAATAGGTGTCGTGATTGAGTTGAAGTCTTATGAAATCCCTTTGTCACACTGTCACTTTAGAGTAAAGGTCCTTAAATATTATGTTTACTCTCTGCTGCCTAGCCAAAATAAACTAAAATAATACTAAAATAAATGCTTTAATTTATAGCTAGTCAGAATGTCAGATATTGATGAAGACAGAGCGGCGCGTTTTCATATAAATACTCTCTCTGCTTTTCTTTTTCCTCACTCTGATCTTCATCTTTTTCTATATTGTGGTTGTGAATCTACTGTTTGTATTCATTACAGATTTATTTGTAGTGGGGGTTTTTTTCAGGGGAACAATCAGCATTAGCATCTTTAACTACAGAGGATAAGTATCTCTACATTACTTAGCATTAGAGAGCTAGTTCTGTTTTAGGTGGGTGTCAGGTGAGGGCCCTATAGTCCCAAAATAAACCCTGACTTACTGCTGCAGCACAATGAGCAAAATGAAGGGGGTGCAGATTTTCTCAACCCTTAGAAGAACATGTTTCATCATGACTTTCAAGCTCTGATGAAACATCTCTATTGTTGTCACAAAGTAGACTTTCAAAGCCTCAACTGAAACACTAAACATTTAAAAAAGTAAAAAGGAGGTTTCCTCTTTGCTGTTGGTGCAGATAAGGGGAGAATGTATATAACAGCTGATGAAAACTGATGTATTTCACTTTCCCCAACTAGAAATCCCAGAAACTTGAGGATTTAAATGACAGCTAACAAAAACACCGCATCATGTTAGTGATTGATTGATTAAAATACCATAAATGTCATTTTCGGTGGGAAGAAGCCATAAATGACCATGATATACCAGTGCTACAGAAGACTTACTGTTTTCTTTTTTTGCTTGACTCTAAATAAGAGTTTTATGATTTAAGATTTTTTGTGATCAGTTGTTTGTTGTTAATATAAAGAATTAGTCGATCAATTAGTCGATCAAAAGGAAAACTATTTGCCAAACGTTTTGATAATTGATAGATCGGTTCAGTCATTTTTCATGCAAAAATGTCAAATGTTTGCTGATTCCAGCTTCTTAAATGTCAGGAATTTTTGCTTTTCCTTGTCATTTGTGATAGTATATCAAATGACTTTTGATTGAATAAAATAAGTCATTTCAAGACATCACTTTAAGCTCTTGGACATTGCAATGAACATTTTGCACATTTTTTGACATTTCACAGACTAAATGGTTCTTTGACGAATCGTGAAAATGAGCGGCAGATCAATCAGTAATGACAATAATCATTAGCTGCTGCTGTACAAGGCAGCGTATGTAGATAAGAGCATTAAAAATAGCAAAACAGCAAACAAACATAAGCAGAATTATCCATTCATCCCAGCCCCATCCTCCTGCTACCCAAGAATCCCCTGACCATTACAGACAAAAAGCAGCAGCGTTCAGATAGACATTTTGACAGATGTTGAAATGATAAATAGATGTGCTGTGCTGACCGTGCTGTGCTGACCAACATAGGACCAAATTTGCATGAGCTAATTTCTTCATTTTGACATGTTTCAAATGACATGCTTGTGACCTATGTATTAGCGTGTATGACCCACAATGTTATCTGCAGTTTCAGAGCATTTGTGAGCCGTGCTGCTGTCACCATTTCTGATAAGCAGTGCTTGCAATTTGTGAAACCAAAAGCTCAACACCCCTCCTGTTTACCATAGAAATAAAAGCATTAGAATAACTTTTCTATTTGCAGCACTGTATGTTTATGCGTGTCTTCGTCCAAAGTAGACTCGATGGTGTCTACAGATAACTGTGGTGACACACAAAACATTAAGCACCCACGAAATTGGATTAGCTGTCTAGTGAATGATGCTCCCTGCTGATGGGCCTGTAGATTTATGAGTCTGCTGTCCTCTGTTAAGGTCCTGTAACACAATCCTGACTAATACAAACACACTTGGGACCTTTTCCAGCAAGCTTTGTCTTATATTGAACCATTAGTTTTTTTGTTGTTTTTTTTCTTTTGGAAAGTAGTGGCTGCCTTCTGAGATCTTCGGTAGTTAGAGGGAGATAATTGTCTTGGTAGTGACAGGACACATTTAATCCACCTCCTCAGTTTTCCAGCATGTTTACATGTCTCACTGGACCACAGGGATGTTTTGCAGCAGTGGTGTAGGTTTGACATAATTTATGTATTTTTTGCAGCTTTTTTTTTTTTTTAGCTTAGAATTTGAGATATAGACAGACTTTTTGGGCTGATCGGCTTTTTGTAAATTTATTTACTTATAATACCTCTATGGATTTGTCTTGCTCTGCTGTAAAACTTTTATCTGTCCTTATTTTTAGTTTATTTTAATTGCTTACAGCAGCAACCTCAGCATTAACAGCCGTGGCATAATCTTGTCCCTAAGCTTAGCTTCTTCAGCAGAAGTTGCCTCTTATTACCAAATGCAGATTCCCTGAAAGCTAAACTTCACAGTTGACCTGTAATAACACTGTTTTAACGAGAAATCCCTGAGAGCAGGCAATTTATTATGCTCCTTGTTATACTTTTGCTATTACATCTCCAAAGTAGACAATCATGCCCTCTCTTATGTAGCTGCAAAAGGATAACTCAATTACCTCATACGTGTGCTTGGCTGTTAAAGGTCGGGATATTCAAACAGCATAGCACAGCAGGCTGTGTGGCCCCTGTAGCTGTTTTTCGAGGCACTCTTGTCCTTTTAAGTCTAATTTGTAGGTGTTTCGCCACAGATTTTGGTCCTGCTGCTTCATGAGATTTATTATTTTGTAATTGTAGTGGAAATATTTTTGTTCCTAAACAGACTTTACAAAGACTGTTCTCATTTTTCTTCTTTTTTACAAAGCAAAAAAGAGCTTTTTTGCTGTCTTACATACAGAGTTTGATATATGCATTGACAGAGAGGAGGTTTTCTTTATATAATCAAGAAATATGGCTTCTGTCTGATATTCAGGATAAAAAAAAAATCAATAGTTATTTCCCATACTAGTTGTTACCAGGTGAGGCTACAGTATATTTCCATTACATGTTACTGAACCAGTTCTGCCATTAAACTGCCCAAGCATCTTTAAGTGCTCAAAATGATGCGTTTGAAGTTCAAGGCAGGGTTCTTGCCTCCCCTGTTGCATCTGTAAAGGTCAGTGAAATCTCTGGAGTTCTGGAGCTGATCTAATGCAAGACTTTTTTTCACTCTAAGCTTCACAGCATAGGAAAGGCCAACCTTGTCACTGGAAAGGAGATACAAGACTGAGCCCTTTCAGGTGAGACTAAATAAAGAGCTAGAGATGGGCAAGGGACTGTAACTTTATAATCTTCAAGTACTGTCCCCAATGGGAAGAGATGACACAATCTTTGGTTTACGGTTGGTTTTTATGTGTTAATTGTGGATTTTGGACTTTTCTCTCATGGTAATATATTTTTCTTTTGTCTTTTTTGGAGTAGTGTTCCCAAGAAAAATGACAGCATTGGTGATTTGTTCAAACTGTTGGCTTAGAGAATGGCTGACACTTAATCCGTATCGATGATAATACCCCCTAGACTGTCTCTGTGACATCACCCATTGCAGTCTGAAAAGCCAATGTAAAGGTCAGAGTGGTGACTCAGGTCGTTGCCATCTTGACAGTGCCTGATTCCATCTAACTTCGCAGCTAATCCAAAAATAGGCAAAGAGTGGAGTGTGGGTGCAGCTAAGCTGAGCCAAATGAAGCGTGTACATAGCAGCTAGCCACCTGTGACGGCACTGACCTCTCAATCAAGGTGGCCGAGACCTTACTTATGCATAACTTTAAGACTTATTATAAAATCAACAGGTGGGTTTTTGCAAATAAATCACCTGAAAAATTGTTGAATGGGGAAATTAACAACGGAGACAAAAAAAAAGGTTTTTGAATCAGGTTGTAAACATGTTTGTTTCTGTTAAGTTCAGCATTTTAATATGGAGGTCACTGGAAATTGATTCACTTTTGGAGTCAGCGTCAAGTCGCCATTTGAGGAACTGCACTTTGTGTTGACTTCATTTTTCAGCACTGGGGTTGCTGTTTGTAGTTCACTAAATATCTTAGGGTTTATAATGGCTTCTGTGATTTGTGGTTTTTGATTCTGATTAGTGGCATATTTTTGTGTTGTCTGCAACATGGTGTTTCAACTCACTGTTATGGCTGCCTATGTTAGCCACGACACACTTGAAAAAGACACTTTCAGATCAATGGAAAAATGAAAATAATAATTTCATCAGACCTACTGTATGCTTATGTTTTCCTGACAAGCAACCTCTTGTGGTCATGCAAGTAATGACTGTGAGAGAACCAAAGGCAGATGTAGCATGACATCCTTAAAGGGCAGCAAAACCTTTAACGCCCCAAACGCACTGAAACCATCTGACTCACATGTACACTTATTATTTTAAGTGGCCAAATGCACACTAAAAACTTCATGAGGTACATCAAACTGCCTTGACACCCCCATTCTTTTTATTTTGGAGCACCAAAAGAGGACCCAACAACAAAGCTGTGTTTTTCTGCAGCCACAGTACCTGTTTGGAGAAAGCTAAAAGAATTGAAAAGGTAAGCTTTTTTCCCCTAAAGGTCAACATTTTATTAAAGGAATATTGCATAAATAATAATAATAATTCCAAAGAAATAAATAGATATGTATAGCAGCAACATTTTCTCAAAATACTGCAGGTTCTGTGGTGTTGGCATTTCAGATCTGATGCCTGCAACTAATGCTTTCAGTGTGTTTGGGTCTTTAGGAAGGAGGATGGACTGGATTTTTTATTTTTTATTTAGAACAAATTAACAAATTTCACAGTTTTGAAATTAACACAGTTCCAACAGTGTCTCTATCACAAGATTTGTGTCATATTTTTTAACCAGGAAAAAAACAGCAAAAACAAGAGGCTAACAGCCCACTAGGTCATGTTGCCCTTTTTTCAGAAAAAAAAAAATCTCTATAAAAGGAAAGAATTATGAGTATATGTTCAGCAAGAAAACGGTGGTGTTTTACATATTTATGAGTTGTTTCAGGTAAGGGCCAAGACAAAGTTAAGAGGAAGGAAGAAAATTAAAGGAATAGAAGAGACAGCAGAGTCTTAAAGGACGGAGAGACAAACCTGAACAAGAAGATGAAAATTCTTATGAGGGTGCTCCAAAGACTTTTCTTCCTAGAATGTTTAGGGACAGGGTGACAGTGCCTAAAAGAGTAAAAGGAAAGGAATCTGAAGTCTGACTGGAAGAATAAAAGATGAGGGGAAGTTAAAAAAAGACCTACTTGTCATGGCAGTGACAGCTGTAACATTTCACCACAGCTGTCATCATCTGTATTTCATTGACTGTAGTGAGAGGCTTTCTTTAAAAAAAAAAAGAAAATCAAGACTACAGCATTAGACACAGGATTATGATCTCTAGAGACGCAAGGCAATGTGAAATTCAGCAATGACATTAAGCATAGTGATGCAAGTAAAATAAAAGCTGTTGCAGTACACTGGCAATAACTGTAAATGGTAATGGTGTACATTTAACATTTTTAGAGGGAACCCTCCAGATGCTGTAAGAAACTTGCCAGATGAGAACAGTGATTAAAAAAAAAAAGTTTTAACATAGTTACAGAAAAACTCTTGGCAAAACATTCAACTCCAACTTACCCCAAGATGTTCTGATTGGCTGCGTGTCAACAGATTGAAAAACCTTTGGATGTGATGCTCTGTGTTTCAGTATTACACTAAGCACAGACTAATCCAATTCAACCTCTTGCACAGAACATGCTATGCACCTGTTAAGCTGCACACATTTAACAATACTATATCACCTGTGTGCCAAAAATGTCAGTTTACAAATGCAGATCTTTTAGTTTGTTTTTAGTTTGGAAATACATGATTACAATTACCTCAGAAATGAAACAAAATAGTATTCCACGGGATCCGAAAGTGGGGATCTTCTGAGACTTTATATCATTGAAAACAGATAACTCTATCAAGCTCTTCATTTTACTGGCTAGTAGCTGCGGAAAAATGCATTTTACCTGGTTCAATGAATAAATGTCACGCTGTACTCCAGAGAAGATCCTCTACAATGTTAGAAAAGGGCTCACAATATTTAAGAAGATTTGGGGAGCCTTCATAGATGCCTGACCTCATCTCAACTGACTGTTAATTGCTGTTTTACTTGCAACTGGACCCAATTTTATTTTATATCCATGTATATTTTCATATTTTCATCAATAACAGAGGAGTTTTGAGGGGTGGGGTTGCTTGTCTTTCCATTCTGTTATCTTTCTTATTCTCTTGTTGATGCAGGGAGTGTGTACAGCCAGAACATCTAATGTAGTGAAAAAAAGGTTTATTTTGACCAAATAACCAGAGTTGGTGATTGTTCATATAGTGGAAAGGAAAGCCAAGACATTTTGTGAGTTTTATTTTGTTTCTGTTGAGTTTAAATGAAGATAATGATGACAGTGTTAAAATTACAGTTTTGTAAAAGGTGTCTGGTTAATTTGGTAAGAGCAATAACACTGCTGTTTTTTAGTTAAACAGAACATATCTTACACTTCTTGCAATCCTTTCTTTAATGTTGTTGGACACTTTAAATAACAATCTGAGCCTGTCAGTGCCAAAAACAAGCAGTTTGAGAAGACATACTTTGATGGTGCACAGTTGTCTGGAGGGATTATGTTGTATTTTTGCTTCCACTGGCTGCAGCGCTCTCCTTTGACACTGGACCATCTAACCAATGAAAAATTGTGCCCCCACTAGTCACTTCGACACAAAAACATGGGAAAATAGGGTCCAGGTTTAAAAATTCCAAAGTTACCCTTTAAATACTGGCCAAATTGACTGATGATGGAGCTCGGTGGAAAGTTAAGGGGCTGCTGTAGCTGTGACAAAATATCCAGAGGGGGCAAAAATGTTCCAAATTTCGTGGCTATTAAGCCAAAAGTTGCAAAGATTATTCACTAAAAAACTAAAATGTTAACTCATGGCGGTGCTAAAGGAATAGTAAGGATTCATCCTCTGGAGACCATAAATGTATGTAAAATATCTGGGTAATCCAGGCTGCTAGCATCCATCAAAAGAGTGTTTAGGGCCACTCACACTAAGAACTATAACTATAAAAATATTGTTTTAAAAATGTGTTCTAATTCAAGCGGATGCTGGAGTTGGGACCACATCTTTAGTCAGATATTTTTGTAGTTATAGTTGTTGTTCTTGGTGTGGACAGCCCTTACATCTCAGAACACATCATATACAAAAGACTTCACCCATACACTCATATGTAGACAAATTATAGAATTATAGAACTGTATAGTTACAGTCAACAAGGAGTTGCAACCTAATAGATATTTGGGTTCCTCATTTCTTAATGAATGAATATTTCCATCTCACCATGGCTGTATT
>JAJHUR010076532.1:0-10947 GCA_027495735.1 Lutjanus campechanus | reverse complement strand
CCACTGGACTAAATATTAATGTTCTTCATGATATATAAATAAATGGCTTTTAATGTGATCTGCATTTGATCTGCACTACATGTAGATAATATCTGTGTTTACGTTGTGTAACAGTGAACCAAATCAAATCAAAATGATTCCTTGACAATATTGTGCAGCTGCAGCAGTGTGCAGACGTGTGTGTGCATGCATGCGCACATGTGTGTGTGTGTGTGTGTGTGTTCAGGAAACCAATCTGACCCACGGGATTAGTGGCTGACTTGGTGAGTGACTCTCATTCTGTTCCAGATGTTTATCACGTCATAAAGGCCTCAAGCCCCTCTGTGAGAAATAGGTAGTAACACAACCTGCTTTCAACACACACACACACACACACACACACACACACACACACACACACACACAGCTGCAGCCCAAGTTGTTGCAGTGAGTGACATTATCAGCAGTGCGTATAAACCTACAACTACAAACTTCCTCTTCTTGACTAAAGACTGATGGTGAGCGCAGATACTCATGCAGATGAAGCCACACGTTTGTCACAGGGTCTTATCTTCTTCGTACGTGTGAGCACAACCCAATACAGCAGTATCAAGTCACATCTAAACAAAAACAAGTGTCATATGTCAAAGCTATTACAAGGAGCTGTGATATTTTGTTCAGTTTGGAGTAGTTGGAGGCCACATATAAATTATATCAAAACTAAATATCAAAACGCAATAGCAGTATAATGTGAAGTCAGAGATATATTAAATCATTCTTCATTATGAAAGAGACTCAGATTAGGTGGCAAGTATTAAGAATAACTGTACAGAAACAGCCTTTACACTCACTGATGGTTTCAAAAACTTATTAGGAGTGGTAGAAAAAGACGATTCTCTTAAGTGTTCTTTTTTTTTCATGATTCACAAATCACTTTTTGGATTCCTAAATCAATTATTTATTTATATAAATAAGTGGCGCTTAGTCCGTTAGCTCGATGCTAACATATAATGGGAATTCGCATTGATGTGCTAACAAAAATTTGCATCGCAATTGCAATACAGTAATATTAACTTCACAAACTGATCCATTTTACTTCACATGCTTAAAAATCTGTGAGGTCATCACAATGTAAAGTTTATGGGCCGAGTGGCAACTTGCTGGCAGGAAACACTACTGCACATATTCAGTGGGACGTATAACCAGCAAGTAAACCCGGAAGCTAGAAAACTTTTTCGGCTTCTGCGCCAAGCGGAAGTCATTGGACTGAATGGGCGCCATCGTTGCATGCACTCCCTTAATAATACTTCCATTGTGTGGCGCGTTGAAGCCAGAGTAGCAGAGTGACTTAACAGTGTTAAGTATGAGCACACGTGTCGTTTTATGTTAAAAGACTTTTTTCAGCTTAAGGAAAGTTTCACAAATATATATAAAAAATTTGTGACAGAAAGAGTCATAACTGACCTTGTTTGGAGTGCGAGGTGTCCTCTCAACAGTTTTACAGGCGACTCTTTTATAATGGCGGTCTATGGGGGGAAAATGCTTTATGGGCTGGTGGGGAATTATTCACTGCAATACCACAAGTGACCACTGGGAAAAACTGGCAGCAGAGCTGAGCGATACTGTCCTGTCTAATAGTATACGTCTTTAGTCCACACTGACTAGCTACAGTATCCTCAAAGCGTCAAAATTCCCAATGAGAAATAAAGCTACCACGTAGAAGAAACACTGCATGCCAGAGCAGCACATATATTTAAATTTTATATTTCATGTAATGTTCACTGCTTGATGAGCAGGGACAGTTGAATGTAGCACTTAACTTCAAAAAACTATACATCTTTTTATTTCATATTTCATTCTATTGCACAGGGTGTTAATTTACAGGTTCACATGTGTGCTGTGTGCAGTTTTGCAGGTGCTGTTTTCATTTTGGCCTCACATTTTATTTATTATTTTCTCATGGCATTCACTTTATGAGCAGGAACAGACAAAAAAAACTTTTAAATGCAGTATAGCAATGATGCTGCTGAGATAAAACTAAAGACATGTAATGTGCATTGATTTTTTGGAAATATCAGCCATGATATTAAGTCTCTAGAAGTGCATGATTCAACTTTTTCACATGATCTCATGTTTAAAAAAGCAAAAGAAATTGCAGTATGCTGCACTATCAAATTGCAATACTTGGAGAACTGCAATAATCAGCACAAATGCATCATGATAGGCTTGTAACGATAAACCGATATGACCGGATATCCGTTTTTACAGGCGAGAGATATAGCTGTGTCGGTAGCAGACTCCCCAATCAATAGTAATCAGCCACAAATCCTTAGATGAATCGATTGTAGAGCTATGGATCGGCTATCGCGAGACTAGGAGTCGGTTGCCTGAGGCTTTTCAGTTTTCATCTCTAAAATAACTCGTGCATGCTCCGTAACATTATCTTCGCAACCCAAAGCTAAAAGTACAAATGTCGACGAAAGAAATTGCGAAAACATAATGGATGTAACAAGAGTAAATAACAGAGCACTAAATGGAGTAAAAGGTGCAATATTCCTCACTGAAGCAGCCAGTTTTCCCGTGGCCGCTGCCTCCTCATTAATTATCAATGAGCTGAGTAATGAGCCGCCTGCTGTCATACTGCTGCTGCTGCTGCTGCGTAATACAGTCTATGGTAATACACACATAAACACAACACACACACAATACACACACACACATCCGGTGTGTTAGATACATGAAACATCCACTGACTAAGGAAGCATTTTTACGTAATGACTGAAAAAATGTACCCATGTTACAGTTATGATTATGAGATTTTTAAGAAGTCATAATCACGAAATAAAAAGTCATAATTATGAGATAAAAAGTCAAAAAAAATTTTTTTTTAAATACATTGGTATGGAATTTTGTTGTTTATTTTTGACAGTGCCAGAAAGCAAAAATGCTTGTGAAAATGTGGTCTTTTATCTGTTTAAAATAATGTAAGAATGTCATTTTATAGACATGACAAATTTATAGTTTAAAGTCTACATCAACAAATGTTAACTATCGTATTGTTTCCACACTGTATCGAACCGTATCGTTCTTAAACTGTATCGAATCGTATCGAATCGCTTTGCCTTAAAAAGATAAAGTTTTTGAATCGAATCGTAACCTGTGTATCTAGATACATATCGAATCGGCTTCATGCCAGAGATACCCAACCCTAATCATGATAGTATCAAATCATGAGATAAGTGTCCTACAACTTATCTGGCTCGTACAGAAGCATCAGTATTAAATTGAGACGGAGTTAAAAATCCCCTCATGGTAGCTTTAAATTGGAAATCTTGCTCTTTCATGTGAAAACAGCTGGCCACCTCTGTCTTAGGACACCTCCACATGCTTTAACCGTATCAATTATAGAAACACCAATTCCGAGTAACACCACGCTTGGCTGTCTCCAAACAGCAGCATCCAGTAAATTCAGCCTTCAGAACAGTATTGCGCCTTGTTCCAGCGGTGCCAGTCGTGCGTAATGAGCGCTGTGTGGCTGGAGCGCAGCAGCTGGCTGTGTGAGAGGAGGTGTCAGTCATCATCCGCACATACACTATCCATCTGTAACAGTTGCTACGTTCTTGTTACCATAATAGATCCCGATCAGGCTCTGACAAGTCACAACTGATATTCAAGCGCATTCCTCAGGTTTTGATGCAAATAATTCGATTTTCTTCAACTTGGGGGAAAGTTTCTAAAGCCCAGGGGGAGGTAATGTTTTAAAATCAGAGATGTTAGTATCCAAAATGTGTCAGTCCGCATTAACTTGTGGCTGCTTTGATGGTTTAAAGATGAGCGATCAAAGTACAGCGAGATAAATCCTCTAAGGTTGATGCTGTGGCCTCCATAAAAGAGACTTTTTGCCCACGAGCCTCATTAATTCTCTTTTCGTTTTGCATCAACTGTCCTTTTACACGTCTAAATCGGAGCAGGGCGTCTAGACATGCAGTGCAACTTTGTATTCAGAGGAATCTCTTTGATGGTGACGCGCTTCAGCCAGCAGAGCAGAGAGCCAAAATGAAAAGTTCTTACCGAGATACTGTCGGATGTCCAGCAGGATTTTCGGGGGTCCTCCGTTCAGCTGGTAAAAGAGGGAGCCGAAGCAGAAGAGGAACAGCGTAGCCATGCAGAAACCATAACCTCGCAGGGAGAATCGCCACGGCACAGCAGAGAGTAAGCCGTACTTTCTGTTGTTTCGCTCTCTGATGTGGTTGGGAGTCTGGTTGTTGCTGTGAAGGGGACTGCTGCCGCTGAAATTCTTCATCATCTACTCCTCACAAAGCGCCGTGGAAAGTCACCCATCCGCCTGTGGAAAGTGAAACTTGTCGCCTTGGGATCATTTGAGGCGAGCAGCCCGGGGTTTTGGAGACGCGCAGAGCACTCAGCAGCTCTCCTCCAAGTGCCGCAGCCACGGGGTTGTTTTTTGCGCACAGCGGTTCGCTTCTGCTCGGTGCCTCTCGTCTGCGCTCGTCAGGATGACTGCTCCTTCCTTCCGTCCTTCCAGCCGAGTTAAGGGTCCATCCTTCTGCTGCTGCCGAGTCTTTTGGGTGTCAGATTACTGAACGTGGAAAGAGGAAAAACTTCCACCTCATACAGGGATTTGGGGTTGGAGCGCAGTGCGTAAAACAGCGACACCCAGCGTTCAGGGAGAGAGAGGAGGCGTTTATTGAAGCGAGTTTGATTTGTGACAGCAGAGACAAGGAGGTCTGTGGAAAGAGACTGAAGTCAGCAGCGAATTTATAATTTTCATTTCAGCAGGTATGAGAAAGAGGGACAGCCTTATAATTTACCAAAGCTCTGACAATTTGATTATAAAATAGTTCTTTTATAGTTTATGAAAGGGACAGTTCACCCCAAAAATCAAGAATAGGGGAGACCGGGGATAGTAGTAACACATTTTGTTTTGAGCATCAGTAACTCAGTGGTTGTTTATACTTGATACCTCAAACTTTGACACATAACGGTGCCCATATTTGTCTACTACAAATAAAACTCACTTAGATATCCACTGCACAATCACAAATTATACAACCATGAGGAGCAACTTGTAGCAATTGTGCATCGACTTCCCGAGACGCAAAGAAGTTCATGCAGGCTGCAGGAACACTGCAGGAGCGCAAGACAAGTGCAACATTATAATCTGATGATAACAATCGACGACGAGTCAAAAGCGAGTATTTCAGCTTAGCATGTTTCCTTAATCTCTGGTGACACATCTTGGTCATTTTATGATAAATTACAGTAAATATATTACAGATTTCTCCTTTAATGTGAAATACAGTGAGTTCTGTTGTTGCAACCTACCCCACTGCTGGGCTGAGTTCTGACACTAACAGAATTGCATCCCCATCCGGATGCTGTTTGCTACTATCGCCCATAGTCGGACACTTTCGCCTCAAAACGTTGCTGCTTATTTACAGTGAGGAAACACGGGTGTCCGAATGAGGACACCTGCAATAGCGACCTTTTACCAACTCTGGTAAAAACAAGGAGAAAGTAAATTGTCAAAATGTCATACTGCTGGAAACATAAGAGGTTAGACTTTACTTTACCAGTATTATATTGGCTGAAAACATTACATGATCTTTTATATTTGTAGTCGAAGGGAAAATCCACACTATCCAACTCATGAAAGAACTTTATTTAAGAATAAATAATGAACAGTTTTGAATAAAGTGAACAATTTAAAGTGACAGAAAACACCATGTGTGTGTGTGTGTGGACTGTATTCTTAATATGCATGTGTCACATAAAGGTTCAGTCACTGTCACAGTGGTGGCAGATGCAGATGGCTGACCCTGGGCTGCAGGCCTTGTGGGCCCAAAACTGACAGTGTACACACATGGCCCACACTTCTTTTAGCCTTGAGTTTGCAAAGTGTTTCATGCGCACAGTGCAGAAATTCTCATCATTTTAATGAACTGTCACAACTATCTCCAGCCCAAGCAGCCTGAGCTAACTGTTTTTAGCATGTGGGCTTGAAGGTAGCATGAATGCAAAGCACCAAATTAAAAACTGCTACTTCAGGAGGTTGTGTAAGTCAAACCTTTGTATCTACAACACAATCAACGCTAAAAATAACCTTGATAAAATTTTTTTACTGTCTTACCTTAAGATCTGTGTTTTGGTCATGAAAATCACAATGTTGCTCACACAGACATGCCACTTCTTCTCCTGTGGGCTCAAATAGGAAGTGGGGAGTGTATGACATTGATGACATCACGCCAGCTCTTTTCTGATTGGTCAAACTGACTTAACCAGGTGTTACAACACTCCACACTCTCCCCTACATGTTTTCCTCTTACCTGTGGTGCTGTTTTTCCATCCAGATATAGTTGCGGCATGAGTTGCAGAATTTTGGAGATAACAGCTGTAGCTGAACTGCCTTCTCCTGCATATAATGGAACTAGGTGGCCCTCGGTTACTACAAAGGTTGGCCAGAATAGTATGTGGTGTGGTGGTTAACACTGTTGCCTCACAGCAAGGAGGTCTGGTGTTCAAATCATAGTTTACACAATGTGCATCACTGTCTGTGTGCTGCATTACAGGGAGACTAAAGTCTCCCTATAAGAGGATGAAGAGAACGAGTTTTGTAGTAGTGTACTCTGTATGATCTACTTTCTTCCTACTGTGGGAAGAAAGTAGTTTGAGGAGTAGTAGTGAGCAGTTTCATGTAGGAACTAGATGACATAGATACATGAGTTTTTGGAAAACTGTTCTGTTCTGCTTGATGATTCTTCATCTTCTTCATCTTAGAGACCTCTAATAAGGACTGCAACCACCAAAATGACCAAGAGTGTTGGTATACCAGGCAAAACCCGTCACTTGATAAACACAGAGGCAGCTACAATGTTATATTATTCAACGGTCTTTATCAGACGGCTCTTTTGCTCCTCTCCGATGGCTCCCTGTGGCTTTGACAAAAAAATGAATGGAAATGAAAAATCGTTCTTTTTTTAATTTTAATTTTCAGTGATCATTGTTGTTAGTGTAGCCTTGTACATCGAATAAAAAAATTAAAAAAGTTTGAATATTTTGTCAACTAAAATGTGCATCAGAGCCTTCATAAAGAGCCCACCGCCTTTTCCTCTAAAGTCTGCTGGCGTCTCATCTTGAGTCTCTCAGGGTTATCTGTGGAGGCCAAAGCCAAAAAAAAAGAAAATGCATGAAAATTGGAAATTTAATAGTTGCGGCTCCAGACAGATTTTGAGGGTCTTTTTTGGCCAAATATATTTGTTCATAATTCCTTAAAAAGAATCCTTCCCCATTTTTTCCACAACATATTTTCAAGTAATTATTCATTTAATAATTATTCCACACGTAGCTCCTGCCCTCTCATGCCTGTACTTCACAATCTCAGGTTAGTATTTTGTACTGAGGGTCCAAAATATGGAATATTTTGTGAATCGAGTATAAAAGAGCCCTGAAATCACTTCTCCTAACCGATCAATACCTTCCATGAGAACTGGCTATATACGCTGGATCCAAACGATATTTTCTTTGGTCACACAATCCTAAAATCCTACTATAAATATAATTAGATTTTTCTTTTCCTCTGCCAGTGCTTGTGTCAACATCTCACATTTACTTTACTTGTCTTATGAGAACTCTGTTTGTTAATGACAGGATTAGTGGATACTTGCATGTGCTATGAATGAGTGTTCCTGATTTGTGTCTAATGACTATGTTTGTGTAAAAGATCGGTGTTTATGGACTGCATGTTGTTCGGCACTGCCCCTAAACTATGTCTCAGGTTTTTTTTTTTAACTTTTATCGATAGATACATACAAACTGTGTTTACTTCAATACTGTAATTACCGTCTGTGATATATTGTTTGGAAAATGCCACTTTGCGAACCCCTGGAGGGCTTTCTAGGTAATTCTCCATCACGTTCCTTCGTCATTATGATATAAGGTGTCTTTTTAAATTTCCTATATGAGTAAACACACAAAGGTTTGTAGATTATCTTGATTTCTGAAAAGAGAAAACAGATAACTCTGCAGCCAGTATCTCCAAAACTGCAACTCACACCAAAACTATCTAAACGGATCAATACCACTACAGGTAAGAGTAAAAATATGTATATTTGATTTTGGGGTGACTTGTCCCTTTAATGGTATTGTGAGAACAAAACATTCCCTGTGTGAAGTGGTTATTATTCACAAAATAGAGTGAGCTGTGTCATCACCACTTGAGGATGTTTGATGTCTGTTGAAAAGAAGCGGGTGAGACGTTCACTTGCTATGTGTGAGTGTGTCTGTGTGTTTTAAACTTTCTCTTCCCCCTCAGGGCAGCTGTAAGGACCCTACGCTGAGCCATATATCTTTCCACAGCAGAGTCAGACCCCACCATTAGACTACACCTGCACTTAGGAGGCGACAACAGCCATTCAGCGCAATAACCGCCTCACTGAGAGGCCGATGCACTTTCACTGGTGACAGCTACTGCAGTCCGGGGAGCAACAACGGCTGTGAAAAACAATTTGGCTCCAAAGACCAAAAGGTAATAAAGACGAGCACAATAATTCTGCCGAAAGCTCATTTGGGTTGGCTTTTCTACAGGTAAATGAATTGTAAACAGTACATGGAGTCCTGTACTTTTGCAAAGCTCGGCACAATAAGGGTGGAAGCCTTATAGGTTTATAGCTCAACCTGCCAGGCGGCACAAGAGGAGTTTATTACACAGAACTTCAGTATGGATGTCAGGGAGGTCGGAGCTGTAAATCAGGTTTAGTCCAATCAAAACTACTGACCGTGGAGTTTAAACTAAATGATTTCCGGTGTGTAAAAATCACAGTTTAGTTTTAGTGGAATAAATGAATCTCATCTCATTAACTTAAACTTTTATTTATTCAAGTTAATTATACTTAAAATTTCTAGTATTTATTTTCAAAACATTTCAGGATTTCAATCAAAAACTCTTTCCTTTTATGGAGAAGAAAAAATGAAAAATTAAAATTAAATTTTAAGCTCAGACACCAACTTAAGTTAAAATAAACAGTGTTTTGTTTATTGTATTCTGCTCATGTGTTCTCGCTGTGCGATGAAGGTTCGTCTTTTGATTTGATTGAGTTGTTTTTGGTGAAAATTGGGGCAAAAAGCGAGAGCGCTCAAGCATTTCAGATAGTTTAGGACTTGATAAAAAAGTCACTTCTTGCTCCTTTTTCACAAACGAATTATTTATTTCTGCTGAACATTTGCTGTGAAGTTCATTTGCTACTTTTGTTTGTTTGTATGTTTTCATACTTGCATTATTTTTCTTTTAACATGTTCAAAACAACAGTTTAAAATCTAATCCAGCTCAGATGTGTCACTCAGGTTTTTAGCTGTTTGCTCAGAACCTCGATGCCTCCGGGTGAATCAGGTCTGCAGTATTTATTAGTTAATAACATCCTGGAGCTGGAATTCAGCCGAAGTTCCTCTGCTGTTTGTAAAATGTTGCACAGATTCAGTAAACACTGCGTCAACCCACCTGTGGTTAAGTTATATTAGAGTGAATAATATTTGCTGAATAGCGAGAGAACGGGAGAAACGAGCAGACCGTAGCACAGTTGAACGGAGCCCTCTGAGTCTGTATTAAGGAGGAGCTCGCTAATGACTTAAGAGGCCTCTTAATTGAGTTTACCCCACCATAATAAGAATCAATAGGATTGAATAGGCAGGGAGAAAAACCCAGGGAGCCACAAATTCACATAGTTGGATTTGCATTCAAACTCTCGAGCTCTAAAGTAAACTTCAGGAGTCAGACTTCACAAACTTTCAGAGGAACTACTGAGGTGACCTCCAGTGACCTGCAGGTGTTGAGATAACATCCCTACATGCACTGATGAAAATATCACACTGATTATAGTTTATTGGTGAAGAATCTTTGGAATCATAAAGCTGCTGAGCACCTTAAATTGTATATCAAGCAAGAATATGAAAGAATTTCACTTTCAAAACTTCTACAATTAGTGTCCTCAGTTCACGAACACTTACTCAGTTTTGTTAAAGGGATAGTTCACCCCAAGATGAGAATTCAGTCATTATCTACTCACCCTCATGCAGATCGAAGGTCGGGTTTAGTTTTTCAGTCCACAAAACACTGCTGGAGTTTCACAGGAAAACATGGTGAATGGTGAACAGTTTTCAAACATAAAAAAACACCCAACAGAATAAAAAGATAAAATGCCTTCATACTTCTTTTCTGGTGTAATCCAAGTCTCCTAGCATGCCAAGCTAGCTGACTTAAAAAAAATTATTTACACTGTGTTTTTAGCCCAAATCTTCACAGTAGATCCTTAGCTTGGAGTCACATTCACATGCACACGCTCACTGTCTGAACTGGATGTGTGTGGTGTGATGGCGTGCAAACGACATGTCGGGACTTTAGGAGACTTGGATTAAGCCAGAAAAGAAGTATGGAGGCATTTTCTGTTTTTTTTTTCTAGTTGTTTTTTCAACCCAACCTTCATTTGGCATGAGAGTGAGCAGATAATGACTGCATTTTTAGTTTTGGGTGAACTATCCCTTTAAAAGAAAGGATGTATGCATGTTTTGAAACATGTTGCAGGCATCAAATTCAGAACAGTATTTTTTTTATTTATTGAAGTTTATCAGTTCGAATATATTAAATATCTTGTCTTTATGTTGTATTCATTTAAATATAATTTTCGAAAATCACTACAATTAGTTTGGATCCATAAAATGCCAGAAAACAGTAAAAAATGTTGATCACTGTTTCCAAAAGCCCAATGTGACGCCCTCAAACGTTTGTTGTGTTTTGTCCACCAGCCAAAGATACTCAGTCTGCTGTCATCAAGGAGTAAACAAACCAGAAAATAATAATTTAAGACCTTGAAATATGAGAATTTGGACAATCTGTTTTTAGAAAACGGCTCAGAATGATTAATAAATAATCACAATAATTGGCGCTTAATTTAATAGCTG
>JAJHUR010076531.1:0-10236 GCA_027495735.1 Lutjanus campechanus | reverse complement strand
AGATAAGAATACAGACAATAGTCGGCCACCATCCATAACTCCAGCACCTCCGTATTTTTCAGCAGCTACTGTATCAGATGATGGCCAGACCCATCCTGTGTAGTCTCTGAGCTCAGACTCAGGCCTGTGTCTGGTCCTGTCGAGTCATTGCCAGGAGAGCTGAACAAGGTTTTTTTGATTCAGTGTTTCAGGCCCTGCAGGGACACTCAGTGGGTTTTGTAATCAAGAGAAGCTGCTATTCCCATAAGCCAACAATTTAATCAAAGCTTGACTTTCATTTTGTGAGTGCGCATCCTGGGGATTTTATTTGCAGAGCCGACAAAGTGCAGAGCTCCTGCTCTGAAAGACGCGGCGCGATCCTGCTGCCTTATAAATACAATATTTCATAGTACAGTCATGATAATAAAGAGGCAGGAGAGAGGCTGTGACCTGCACTTACAGAATGATGAAGACTTAACACCTCTGTAGACTTTATAATCATACTGAGAGCAGGGACTTTATAAAGCCATGAGGTTAAATCACGCATCAATATTTTATTGACTTTTTAAAAAATTGTTGCTGGTTACTTTTCAACAGAATTAAAAGTCAACATTAGAAAAGGAACATCATACTCAAAAGGCAATGAGAATACTTGCAAGGGTGTTTTTTAATTGCACAGTGCTGCGTGACAGTACGCAAAATTTATATCATCCTTCGTGTCAGTGATTCCCAATCAATGGTACTTGTACGCCAGGGAGTGAATCGCCCGTTGCTAGGAGATACATGGAAAGATTTTGTTGCTCAGCTGTTTTGAAAAATTAGAAATTAATTAATTGAAAAACTGCACCCACATACTGTATTTGTTTTTAGGCGGGAAATAAACACACAAATAAGGCTGTTTTATCACCGCAGGAACTTAATCCAGCGACGAAGAGTCTTCGGAGGAACTTTGCACCGCGGGGGCCAAGGTCTAAATGAAGTTCAGGCCTTATTAAGCGTTTATGCTGAGGACAAATAATAATGCTTGTGTTTGCTTTATATGGCGTCATCATTATTTTATAGTCACACGCAAAAATGACTGGATTTTTCATGTGTCAGCAGACTCATTTGCTTCATCTTCTCGGGTCTTTGGGCCGCAGGGGGAAACACAGACAACAACCGGCTGAAGGAACTTTTTAGTTAATTGAAAAGTAGTTCCTGAAACTACAAAATTCTGGGTGCTTTGACTGGAAACGCAGCTTTAAATTGCAAATCCTGATCCTCAGAATACTGTATCTATTGTCACAATAACCGGTAAACTAACAGCTGCCACGGGCCGACTACAGGACGCTCCTCCAACCCACATGAGTCAGCTATAACACCTGAACGCCACCTGCTGAGATTGAGAGTGTGAAAACTAGTTAGTGAGAAGAAGTGAGAAATCAGACTAGGTAGTTGAAAGTAATGTTTAAACTTCTACTGGAGTTCAGTTATTGAGATCATTTTTATCACCACCATTATGGAGAGGGACAACATGTGCTGACTACCAGCCCCTCTGTAAAGCTTCACGGGGGCCAAAAGATCCTCTTGATTTTAAGGGTAGTAAGAAATAAAAAATATGCCTATATCTCAGCATTTCATTCTATTCTATGAAGAAAATTAATGAAATTACTCTTTTTAAAGAGTAGACTGTTATTTAAGATATAATAATAAAGTTACTGCAGCTAGTAAGCTAGCGTTAGTTAGCCAGGCAAGCTAACGTTTGTAGTTTATATTAGAGCAGAGAGTTTAACCCATCCCCAACATGTGTGCTCTTGTGTTTCACATTTTTGACAGACTACAAAAAAGACGTCATCGTCCAGACAGTATCGCTCTTCTCAGAGCCTCCTGCACACCTTCAACATGTAGAGAAGTGGAAAGCTTGACAGCACTAGTTACGGTTGCTAAGCTATGATTGGACAGTTGCTGTTTGGAGGTGGGGCTTAGCGAAGAGTCAGTTATGATTTTAATATTAACTGAGTAGATTACATGATGAAATGCATACTTAAGTAGGAGTTAAAGTACAGACTTGAAAATCTATTCATGAAGGTGAGACTGCACAAAAACTACTTAATTACAGTAATTTAAGTATTTGTAATTAGTTACTTCCACCCCTGCTAAATATTTATAAAGAGCAACACTTGCATTAGCTTCAATGCAACAGTAACAAACTGTGCTGTCCACTGAGATTCTAACAGCAGCAGGTTGTTTCCTCTCTTACATCTGTAGTGCCTATAATAAGAAGGATAATAGTCCTCACACTGTTAGAAACTTGCAGCTGACGTGTTGTTGGCGTTTTGGAACACTACATAGAGAATAAGTCTTGTTGACTGACTCACTGACTCTTTCCATGGCCGCAGGGTAACTCAGGGCTGGGCTTCAGCATCGCCGGAGGGACAGATAACCCACACATCGGTGATGACCCCGGCATCTTCATCACCAAGATCATCCCTGGAGGAGCTGCAGCGGAGGACGGACGCCTGAGGTCAGTCACCTACACATGCACACACACACACACACACGCTTTTTAATAACTACAGATAACCAGAAAAGTTTCAGACCTGACAGGGGAAAAAAAATGTTTTTAGAAACTCTCAAAAAAAAACATCAGAAAAGAAAATCTGCTTTAAGAGGAGGACTTAAAGATAATCTCTCACCACTCACTGGAGACTGGATATATCACTGCTGACTCCTCCACCGCTGCACTGGATAATCTACCCTCAGACATCTTTCAGAGGAAACTATTTGAGATATTACACCACAGTATCATTTCTCTGGTGTCTGGTGTCTCATGCATTTTCATGTGTCTCAGAGTCTAAAACCTGTGAATCTTGCAAACTCATCTTAATCTACATTAACAAGTGAAAGTTCTTTTTCAAGTTTTTTTTGTAAATGAATGCTACATTCATGTTAAAAATAATAAGATATTACACAAATCAAACTTGTCTATTTAATCTCCAGAGTAACAAATCATTTGCCGGTTTATTTCAGCAGCTGTTTTCGAATCTCTAGTCTTTTAATTAAAACTCATGATAATTAACCTTCGGTTCTCTGCAGCATCAGCACTTGGTGAGCTCTGATAGTCTAAATACTAATACTGAAATGTTCTGGGTGTCTCACCATCTGTAACAGCCTTATTAAATAAACAGAGGGGGTGTGGATACAGCCCATCAGATCCTTTTGCTACAGTAGTTTATCAAAGTGGCTGGGACACAGGCTCAGCTCATTCATCACTCTACTGCAGTGAAAGGCTAACTTGAGGGAAAACACTGCCTACGCTGTACTTAACACCTTGTATCATGGGTAGTTTAGAAATAAACATGAATACTTTTACTTTAGTGTGAAACTAGAGAGCCATAGCTTGACTGTCAACAGTGTGGCCTTTCAAAACATTTGTTTGAGTTTTTCTGGTGTGATATTCCACTGCATCTTCACATCCCTGACTGTGACGAAACAGGTCTTTCAGTTGTTCAAAACACAACTGTAAAAAGGCATTCGAAAAGCAGCCTCAGTACCCATGTCATTACAGTAAACCATATAAATGGATTGTGGGGATCTGTTGTTTGTATGTTATCCCTGTGTCTGATGTATGCTTACCTTAGTTTATTCTGTACTACTGCACATGACAGTTTATATAAGGGGTGGGTGATATGACCTGAACTTTACATCAATATTATATCGCCTTATTACGAAATGAGTATAGGCCTGCATGTGTTTTGTGAGGAGTAAGCTGCCAAATAATGTAGGTTGA
Source organism: Lutjanus campechanus (assembly GCA_027495735.1). Taxonomy (NCBI): domain Eukaryota; kingdom Metazoa; phylum Chordata; class Actinopteri; order Lutjaniformes; family Lutjanidae; genus Lutjanus; species Lutjanus campechanus. The sequence continues at coordinate 6,488 of JAJHUR010076531.1, read as the reverse complement.
TTAGTAAACGTAATGTGATTCATTCTCATAAACAAGAGCTGCATATCAGCAGCCTTTATTTGGCAAAAAACTAAGTATATAAATATAAGTACAACTGTCAGTGTATCAGGTCTGTCAGTACATCTACATACAGCAGCAACAAATATACACAACCGGTGCAGATCACAGCAGAGGGTTCCACAAAACGCACCATGATCAACATGACCTCATCAACCTATTACTCTGCTTATTTTACTGGCTTCAAATGAGATACATGAGATACAAATACAGTTAGCCACATTAGCTGTGGTATATGTCAACAGGCTAACGGGCAAAAGAAGGCAAAACTCACAGCTTTCAAGTTCCAAGTGTGTATTGATCGATCCTTGAGCTTCAGTTTTGAAGTGAGCCTCGCTTAGTACTGACTCTTGCTAAGAAAGCAAGTGGTGGCCTGGTAGCTCAATTGTTAGAGCCCACGTACTGAGGCTGTGAGCCTTCCGCAGCGGCTGTGGGTTTCACTCCGCACCTACGGCCCTTTGCTGCTTGCCATTCCCCGACTCTCTCTCTCCTCCTTCCCTGTCATATTTTCAGCTGCCCTATTAATTAACGTCATAAAAGCTCAAATAAAGGTTGCGTGCTTTGCTCATCACATTACTCTCCACATCTTCCTGATCCGCAGCCTGCATGTTGTAGCAAAGTTGGTGTTAGCGAGGAAAGTAGTAGTTGCTAGATTTAATTCCAGTTCTATGAGTACATGTGCAGCCCTCTACCTGCATGTTATCACAGTCTCTGTAAAGCACATTAGTTTTAATGTGCTAAAACATTTATCGTGGTAATGAAGGTATCACAAAATCCATGTCGTGGCAGAACATGAAATGTATAGGAAATGTACTGTTATCCATTGAAGATCTATTATTTTTGCCGACAGTGGTCACAGTAGTGGACTGACTATCAAATAATTGGTATTTTCTTGGTTTTGGAAACATTTCTGAACTATTTACCAAGAAACAAAAGAAATCAGAGTCTTGATATTACTACCTTAAAGTAATAATTCTTATTACTTGTGTATGTTTGTTGTTTTTTGTGTTATCAACAGATAGATTCCCTTTGTCAGATCCTGGACATGAAAGTCCACGTTCAATATAGCTTTTTGAATGGGGCAGTGTAGATGTAATTCCCTAATAGATTCAATAATGGGCACAGATATTGGTGATGTACTTGCATGTGTTGTATGATGTGACTATAATAAAGACAAGGAAAAAAGAGACAGATTTCAGTGAAATAGTATCTGTCTTCTCCATATCAACAGCCCCCCCCTTTCTACAGTAGCAGTGATGGAAATGGTGGTTTTGGTTGCAGGCCAGCCCCTGTTCTTTTTCCAAGCTGCAGCTCTGGAGCATTACTGTCAGATCACAGATGCTGGAGAGGAGCATAATGCATGTACACAGTCAATCTCAAGCAGATCTCAGATGCAGGCGGGCCGGGCATAAATCACACTTAGCCTAATTGATGGTCACCCACTCCAAGGTGGGCAGCGAGACTAATGCATTATGGATGGAGGGGAAGTCTAATCTGTGCGAGGAAAGAGGCCTGATAGGGATTTGGTTTTCTATAACATTACAGAAGCCAGACACACTTCCTGTCGCTGCTCTGGGACACTGCAGCAGAGCACTAAGCATACTTAATGCACCGGCTCGGCCTCAGGGAGCGCCTGCAGCGTTTCAGGTGTTTCTCATGGAGGATGTTGTTGTCGAGAGATAAAAGCAGAGACGTAGTCAGGACTAGAGCCACAATTACCCACCATTACATCTCTGAAAGATTCCTATAAAACTATCTGATAAAAACATGTAACTTATATTTAACTGTATTTTATCTCAATAGTTCAGTTCAGACTCTCAAATATGTAAAAAAAAAAAATTGTCATAGGAAGGAAGGACAACATGATCAAATTAAATAAAATATAGCAGCTTTATAGCCACTTTGGAAAAATAAATATGCAAAGGTATATACATATAGTAAAAAAAGGAAAAAAAGAATATAGAGCAAGGTTCTTTACTTTGGCTACATCATATTAGTCCTTACCCTGAAAAAAATCAGTACAGGGTCCCAGATCATGTCGAACACACTGCCTCCATCATTGTTATAGAGTCTCTCGAGATGTAATGTGTTTGTCGTTCCTCCTAACCACAAATCGTACGTGGGCACACAGTCAAAATTCCACACTCTACAAATCAATTTTTTTTAAATTACCATTTCAAACAATACAACTATTTATTCATATTTACTAGCAGAAGACAGAAGGGTTGCAGGTGTTGGAAATGCTTGAAAACGCTTGAATTTTAATGTGGCGTTTTCAAGGTTTGAAAAGTACTTTGATTTTGGATAAAGTGCTTGAAACTGCTTGAAATTTTAAATGCATTACTCACATAATAAATCTCCAAATGAATATTTCACTTTTTAGATAAAAAGAATTGGAGAAAAGAAATAAAAGAGAGCCTAACTGCCTTTGCTTGTCACACGAAATAACGACTCTGCTCGAGCCTCGCCTGCCACTCTGCGTCTGGATTTTATTGAAATTGAAGTTATTTGTCTACTGATTGTGTGAGTGATTGTTTCATTGTGGCTCAGACATGTTATATAGGCTGTCAAGTATACTAACATACAGGTGACACATTTTTAAACATGAAACTTTATTGTGCTTTCCTTGAATTTGTCACCCAACTGTAATTTTCTCGCAAAACATAATTTTGGTTGTTTATAGCACAATAACGTCTGATTTCATGTGATGAACAAATGAAATACTGCTTAATCATTTTGAACATACATATAAAGTGTGAAATATGTCATTTAATACAGCTGTAAGGTGCTTTACAAGTTTGAAAACGCACCCTGAAAATTCTTTAAAACTGCTTGAATTAGACTTCAGAATCCTGAAGACAAGGGAATTTGTTGCTCCAAGAAGGGCTGTGAGTGGATCAGGTGCTTCCCAAAAGCCTCTGAGGAACTTTAACTTCAAAATAACAACATATTGTAGGGATACCATATTAATGTGTGATGGTCTGAACTATGAGAATTCTAATTTATCTGTATCCTTAGTACAGATAATATGAATAACATCCTTAAAGTCAAGATGAAACTTTTTTTTAAAAAAAGCCTGTTTGACCTTGTTTATGTCACATTGTGCACCTATTTAATAATATATGCCCCCCAAAACTACAAAAATCCACTTCTTTGTGTTCATTTATCAAAATCTAATCATATTTCCTTCCGCTAAAACAAAAGAAGTGATTATGTGGGCTTGAACTAACCAGTTTCATCCAATAATATCAAGCTATCCACCCATCAATCAGTCTTCAACCTTTAGTGGCAAAGAGCTGAAATTCATCAGTTAGCTTGTTAGCAACAGTCTGGTCCATTCACTTACATTTAAATCAAATTCCTCCCAACATTATGTCCTGCCTGCCTGTCCTGTTTCACTCTGAAATACATCACGGAGGCTAGATAGTCCTGAAATGCTGTTTCATCTGGACTTAAAACAGAAAAAATAAAGATTTAAAGATTTAACAATAATATTTTTTATGTCAGAAGACATCTCTTCACTCTGGTTCCCAGTGGGTGTGTATGTATGCATGGGATTCAGTGGGATATAGCGTGTGTGTGTGTGTGTGTGTCTGTGTGTGCTGGGCCCCAGCTGGTCCCTATGAGCAGCCTCAGGAGACTTGTGTCCTTGAGTGCCAGGGCATGGATGTTTTGGTCGACACCTCAGGGGGAATTCAAACTGAGCCGCTCGCTGATCCTGATTTTTACACACTCGTGTGCTTGCCCGCATGTACACAGCGACTCATCATCTGACTCTGTCTCTCCGTCACACATCACAGACACACATATACATAATGTGCACATTATGCAATCTAAACTCATGTTAGAACACATGGGTCACAACTGCAAGTAAACAAGATCGACTGCCAACAACTCTGTCATCAGATGTGTGCGTGCCCGAAATGCTAAAAATAGAACTTGAGTCTGACTGTAATGTAAAAATGCCATCGTGTTATTCAATTTAACCTGTTTTGTGTTGATTTTAGAGCTATACTGAATAATTTGAAGCTGTTTTTCCTGTTTTTTTTTTAAAGGCTGCATTACAGTAGAGTGATGTGATTATTAGGGCTGAGCAACTTGGAAAAAAAACAACTTTAATTATTTTGCTCAATAATGCAATTGTGATATGATTTGCAATGTTAGAAGTAATGATCATTTTTACATCATTATTCTTATTTTGTCTGAAAAACGTTAAAATGACCGTGGTGTGATGTTTTTTTGCAGGAATCTGTACCAAATGAAGATGTTTTTTGTTTTTTTTAAGTCTGTAGAATCCAGTGTGTGTGACAGGACATCTCTGCCTCACAATATTAATTTATTTAAAAGTTCTTTGACACACTTTTGGCCTATAACGAATATTGCACATCCTGCCATTTGAAAACTGCAGAAAGACGTACTGGGATTTCGGTAAAATGTTGATTAATTGTGCTGCCGTAGTAATAATCTGAACTTAACAGTCTGTTCTAGCTGTTATGTTATTTGCTTTTACCCACTTTTTCATTATATCCACATTACTGATCATTATTTATCAAAACTTTTTGTGTTTGTATTTTGTCTTTTTGTAACAGTCATCACTTCAGTGTTGTCACAGAATTAACATTGAAAGATTTGGTCACAAATATTGATATATTTGATTCGACGTCACCCAGCTCTATTTGAGGTTAGACTACATGTTATTGTAGAGAAAATGTGTATATTGAGATGTGACAGTATATTGACAGTATGTCCTATATCACAGAACTTTCCAGGGCTGTTTCCAACTTGTGTGATCCAAACATTTCCAATAACTCCAAGCAAGACAACAAGTCAGCAAGATACATGTCATCATGTCCAAAATTCGCAATATACGTTTATCTAATGAAATGTTCCTCTTCAGTCAATATTTGTTGGTGTTTATCCTGTCACAAACAACATTCTCACTGCAGTGAAAACTGGTATCAGTCTCGTCTGCTGCACACAAAGGGAGGCACACACCTGAACAAACAGTGCGGTCTAACAGCACCATAAATTACACATATCTTGACGAAATTAAAGAACGTTGACTTAATAATTAAAAAAAGACTAACTCATATAAGCCGGTGAATTATTTTATTCAAATAGAGGATTTTGTTTTAGGGTTTTTAGGTTTTTATTTGACATTCAAGGCTTCACTTGAAAACCTCAATAGAAGCTTGGATCTTAATAATAATTATAGATTTGGATGAACAGTTCTTAATACCTAATAGTCGACATCGTGATCCTATAAAAGCTGAAGTTTTGCAGCTTTAGATACAGCTTCCTTCAACCTTCAGATTAAGCACTTTTCCCAAAGTGGCTGTTGCTGTTCATCTGCCTCGCAGACACTCTCCTCACACTTAAACATGCCGTCTATGGGAGGTCCACTGAACATTTAATCAGTAGGCCTGACTTGTTGTGATTTAGTTTTGAAATTTTTGACAGATATCTGAAATTACATTCTCACATTTAACTTTGACTAGCCAGGAATTATCTTTAGATATCTAGAGCTCCGTTTATGATATCTGTGATGTAAAAACAATTGTAGATATCTACAATGAACATAGTGAGTCAGAAATTAACACTCGTGAGAATTGGGTTGTCGGTATGAATATTTAGAAATGCAACTAATCAAAACTATATGATGGAATTGGAATTATAACACATCAATGCTGAATTCTAGATATTTGTGATTGAGTTTGAGTAGAAGTCAATGGTAAAAGTTGACAAGTTACAGATATCTACAATGGACATTTCCACTAGTAAGAAATTCATTGTTGACATCAAAAATAAACATTTTAACTGGTGAGAAATGAATTGTAGATATCTTTAATTAGAATTCCTACTAGTCAGACTTAAATTATGGATATGTTGGCTTTGAATTCTAACTAGTCAAAAAGCAATTGTTGATGTCTACACTTTCTATTACTGCTGCTGATTAAATGTTAAAAGGTTTTGCCATATGCCGACTGTTGTTGAATAATGAAATAGTGTGCGTGCCGCCTTGCTCTTAGTTATTTCCAATAATTATCACCACTGACCCACACCGTTCCTCTTGCAGAGTAAACGACTGCATCCTGCGGGTGAACGATGCAGACGTGTCTGAGGTGTCTCACAGTAAGGCGGTGGAGGCCCTGAAGGTCGCAGGTTCTATTGTCCGGCTGTACGTGCGGCGCCGCAGACCAATGCTGGAGACCATCATCGAGATCAAACTCGTCAAAGGACCAAAAGGTGGGCTTTATCGAAATACACTAAACATCTGCAGCTCCACAGTTTACTGTAAAACCTTTCCAGAAAACGTTCAAATGTGCATAGAGATCATATTTCGATGAACTTCTCTTTGTGGTTAAATCAAATATTTGTATACATACTATATATCATAGTCCACATCATCATATGTTGGTGCTATTGTCAGA